>JAULJZ010123427.1:0-11140 GCA_032270985.1 Heliamphora pulchella
AAGAGGTAAAGTGACATAACCTAAACCAAACCCTTGTGTGTATACATGAACTAGCAATTGCCCGTGCTACACACGGATGAGACTAATAAATATTAAATATATTTTTAGTATTTTTTTATAGTTATTAAATAAGTTTAAAAAAATATAATTTTATATATTATAATTTGTTAACAAGAAACTGCGTTTATTAGAATTTTGTTAGATTAAGCAAGTAAAGATTTTAAACTTGACACTAATTCAACTTAAGAAAGTCAATAAAATTCATAACTCGATCATTATTAAAAAATTTAAATAGTTATATTAAAGGTAGTCAATTATGAGATTATAATAGTCAATCATCAATTTCCCAAAAATAAGTAGTCAATTTTGATCCGATGGTTCAACTAATGATACATATTAAGTCACCAATTGTTCCAAAAATCTAAATTGTTAGGAAATGGTCTTAGCAATTTATATCAAACTATTTAACACCCCCACTCACTTGCGACTTTGTGTCGCACGTGGAGACATGGGCGGAGGCACAAAGGGACCAGTGGGGGCTAATGCCCCAACTGGATTTTTTAAAATTTTAATTTCAATTTTGATAAATCCTAATATTTTAGAACTTTTCCCTCTATGAATTATTTTTGATTCTTTTTATATTTTTTTTCACTTATTTTTCTATCTCATAAACAAGAAAAAGCCCACTATTTTATACCATAGACAGATCTATCTAACTTCTCAGCATAGTTCGTGATCTCGAAATAGTTGATAAAAAAAAAAAAAGATGGGTTCACTTTGTCAAATTTTATTTAATTTTCTCTAATGTTAAAATATTGTAATTTCTTATCAATTTAAAATTATCATGGATGGACGTTCTAATCTTGAGTTTTTAGATCTAAAAAGAATTGGAGAGCTTGCTCAAATGATGGTTAAGAGCAAAAAAATAAAGAACATCCCTTAATTTACAAATCTTTAACTTTAAAATTGATCTTACCTTATGTGACAGCCACAATAGAAACAACAATTTATACTATGAAAATTGTGAAAATCGGTTTCATAACAGAATGGATAATCAATAAATGAATGATAGTTGCACATATTTAATAGCATGTCAAATTAAACTATCACATTTTATACCATCATCATTATATATATATATATATAGTATTTTAATTTATTTATTTTTTTACAATTATCAAATAAAAAATAGATGTACTATTTTAAAAATTGCCCACCAACAAGAATTCTGGCTCTGCCTCTACGTAAAATGGCAAACGAACTGAACTAAATAGGTGCACTAACACACACAAAACATAGTGAACAATAGCAAACATAACAGAGAAATAAACACATATCACAAGACTTGAATCCGGGACCTCCTAGAATCAAAACTCTGAAACCATGTTAAATCACCAATTATTCCCAAAACTTAAACTATTAGAAAATGAGCCCATAAATGTAAATCAAGTTTGTAGGGATCCGATCCTTTTTCATTTGTAAGTATTAATGAAATTGTGTTATGATATTTCCGGTGGGGAATAGTTAAGTACTTAATTATGTAAAATAATTAAAATTTGATCATGATAATGTCTGTTAATAGAAATTATATGCTCGATAGTGCATGAGAACCATTGTTGTGAGTTGTTTGGGTGAGTTTTGAGGTGTTTGACTTATGATTCAATCCATATATATGTCTTTCATTCGGATTCCCTCTCATGCTCAAGCGAGCTAGTGCCATAAACTTTTTTTTAATCGGATAGGAGAGGACCGCTCGAGTGGACTGTCGGCGAGCAGACTTTAAAACCACCGGTTAAGCCATTTTCTTTTCATTTTCCTCATTTCCTTCTCTCTCTAGACTTGTGTTAGAAGCCCTAAAACTCTTTCTGGTGCTTCTTAGGGTTTCCCTTACTCCATTAGTAGTGATTCCTTGCTTCCCTCCTGGTTGAACATCCATTGGAGGCTCAAGCTTTGCATTGGAAGCTTTCTTCTCACCTCTCGGTTGGAGGTTTTCGTGGTTGAAGTTTGCTAGGACCCCTTTCTTGTGGATCTATCATAAAAAAGGTAGGATCTATGACTACTTGTTAGCATTCTTGTATATGAGTTGATTATTTTGAATCTATACATACAAGTACGATGGATCTATATTTTTGGAACCCTAGGTTAGGATTTAGTGTTAATATATGTTAAATTTTGAATATGTGGATGGTCAAGGTGGTTTTATCATGTGAGTATTGTTGGAGATGATTAAATTGAAAAATAGTGGGCTAGGGGTTTTGGGTTCTAGTCAAAACCGTGAAAATTGGGACTTTTGGGGTTACGGGACCCAAATGTTGAAATTGATAGAAGTTTTGGACAAATTGGGGTTATACTAACCTAGTCGCATGTAAATTTCATGAATTTATATATGTGAAAACGATGGATATTGGGCTGAAATTTTTTGTATAAAACCGGTAAATTATTCGATATGAATCCATATGAAATGTTAACTTTGGGGTTTTTGAACATTTATATTCAAATATACGAATTATGAGAATACATGAGATGGTTGAGAATTGGAATCGTAATTGCGTGGGGTTTGGTGAGAGGAACCGGGTTGACGGATGGACTTGTATTAGTTGTTGATGAAAATGATGATAATTAAAGTACCCTATAATCGAATTGAATGACTAAGTTAGGCTTGAGAAACTCCTCGATGAAAGACCGAAAACTTGCGAAATGTATGATAGGTCCTTCCATCGGGTTAATCCCCGTAAAAGTGTGCTCTGGGCGGCCCACCCATCGATGTTTCTTAGGAAAACTAAAAATATGTGCACTCCGTGTTGGGCTATAGAATGGGTACTTATTCTTCGGGCCTCGTGCAGCCCAGTGGTAAGAACTATGCCTGGGTCTATAGGTGCCGTCCGGGTTTAGTACTTAATTAAATCAATAATTGAATCGGGATAGCAAGCCTTAGTTGAATGACGTGAATGAACTATGGAATTTGAAAAACCTTGGGTTGGTTGGGAAACGGTGTGGTGACATGTTGAAATTGTTGAAGTCACTAAGGTCATAGAACTTTGAACTACGGTTTTTAAATGAAAACCCAATTATGTGACGGAGTTTGGTTTGGATAAACGGAATAAGTTTTTGGAGAAACTTATGTATTGCATTTTGCATAATCTTCATCGTATATCATGCATATATTCATTCTTAGTCTATTTCATATGAGTCTCGGCTCATATTGTATAACCCCTTTCAGGTGATAGCGGGAAACAATTGTGGGAATAAGACAGATGGTCGCAAAACCCTTTTTGTAGTTTTGATAGAATTACATATTCATCGATAGTATCTTTTGAGAAATGAAATTGTAAATGTAATTCTTGTTTTAAATGTTTAGATGAATGTATTTGGAGTTGGAGTAACCCGTGTTGTAAGTCTCTATGGTCATGAATTCATGACTTGTACGTATGCGAGGACGTTGGACTCGTATTCTGGGTTAAATTCCCTGGTTCTTGAATGAATCATCATGATCTTGAAAGTTTGATTCCGAATTTTTGGACAGTTTGCTCTTGGGTACCTTACCGCTCTAGCAGTGGGGAGTTCGCTTGAGCGGACTCTACTGGGTGGCACATTTTTTAAACTTGTCTTAAAAAGGGGATTTTGCTAGGCATCTTTGGGGTATAAATGAACTATTTTTGAGAGTTATTTACAAAGAAAATTAACTCTTTTACCCTTATCTTTGATGAGAAAATTGAAAGTTTGGCTTCTTTTTACAAAGTATTTTCTTTACAAGTTCTTTTGAGTTGAATTTTTTAAATCAAGTTCTTTTCTTCACAAAATCACATGGTTTTATATTATTACGAAATCAGGGCGTTACAAAGTTATCTAACAATATCGTTTTAACTTTTAAATAAAAAAACAACTAAAAACATAATTTTTAATATTTTTAAAAACAATGTGTAAAAGGTAAATTGTCCTACTAGTCATGAATAGATTAGCCAGTAGTATCTTTGTAAGTGTTTTTTAAAATCATAAACACGGGATAGCTAATAGAATTATATATTTGGAGTATAAAAAATTTAATATTGAAAAGATAACTAAGCCCATAAATCATGTGATAAGTTAGTTAGTAGGATCCTTTTTATTTTTTAAATTAGAAAATAAAGGTAAAACAATAGGATATGAAAAAGGTAACTAACCCCATAATTCATAGACTGAGTTAGAAAAAAAAATTAAAATATTTCTTTTTAAGGATAATATTTAAATATTTTTAGAAGCATAAATTTTAAAAAATTAGTTATATTTGGAGCTTCCACATTCACTCACAAAAAATCTTCTTTTTTTTTTTTGCATAGATATGGCTATTACGTTTGTCTGAAATTAATTGGATGCTTTAAAATAGCCAAATGTCATTGTAAAATTTAATATTTATGTCACATGCTATAATATAAGTTGTTTGATATAATTAAAACGCCCAATTTTATTAGTAACATGAGATTAATTAGTATTATTTGTTGCCATTTCTTTTAGATTTACTTTTAAAGTTCATTATTTTTAAAATATTTTATTTTGAAGAAAAAACCTTTCTTTAACTAGAGAAGGGGAGAGTGGAAAAGCACGAAAATAGAAGGATTTTTTTTAAAGAAAAAGGAAGGTTAGGGAAAGAATAAAAGAATGGGATGGAAATGATGAGAAATTGTCAAGCTTCATTTTTAACTCTACAAATTTTTAGAGAGGTGATGGTGGAAGTTTTTCGTGGGCATCATAAATTAAAGAAATTTTCTTTACTTAAAAGGAATTCTCACTAAAATGAAGAGTAGATGAAACGACAAATGTAAAATTACAAATTATATTTTTCTTCATTAATGTTTATAACTTCTGTTACATTTCATTTATCCTAAAATTCATTTTACAAAAAGGAAAAAGGCAATTAAAAAATATAAAGTATTTTTATTTGAACCTTTTCTTTTAAAAAGTATTGAGAAACCTTACTTAAGTAGACCCGAATCTTAAAGAGTCAAACTGTTGTAAAATAAAGAGTTAACAATGAGAGTGGGTCTTTCGAATAAAGTTTCTTTTGAATATCTTTCAAATTAAAAATAAGAGCATTCAAAAGAATAACTTTTAATATTTTAGTCAATATAATATTTTTAAAATTTTATTTTAATCATAAATAGAGTTAACAACGAGGATAATGTTTGAGTAATAATAATTCCATAAATCTAGTGATTAGAATTGGATATGAAATAAGAAACTAATCCCACAAATCATGGGATGAATTATTAAATAAAGTCTCTATTAGACATTCTTTAAAATTATAAATAAGGCATAGCCAATAGGATACTTTTTAAGTGTTTTTTAAAGCAAAAATTTAAGAAAAATAGGTTGAGGATTTGGAGCTCCCACATTCACTCTCACAAAACTCTTTTTTTGTTTATACTATATATGGATAGGTGTAATGATATGAATATCTTTATGTATATTTGCATGAATCTGAAATGTACAAATCTGTCACGGTTTTTTTTGGTTTTTTGGTCTTGCTTCAGGTTAGTGAGATGATGGTGAATGGCTGTGAGATTTGCAGGGGGTGGGGTGTATGGAGTGACAAACTTGGGTGCGAAAGATGGGGTCCTCGGGACCTTGCACTAGAAATATACACTTCTTCACAAATACAGAATTAAGAATTTCCTTAAAACATTTTATAAGTGTTTGTATTGTTTGTTGCTTCCTTACGTTTCTTTAGTTACTGAAATCACTTGCCCATTCTTTCTCTTCATGGTTGTGCATTTCATTAGTTTTTTTTTGGTACGGTTCTTTTCTTGTTCTTCTCATACTTAGGATAAATCTTTTTTGTGACCTGGGAACCCACACCAAGAAGGGCACCATTGGGCTCACCCTGGAAGGTAAACCCGGGGGTATCGCAAACCCACTTGCAAGACCCACGCACCAGGTTAGATAGGGTGTTGCCTCCTGATAATTATGTTAACTGATATCTTACCTTTTGATGTGAGGCGTCAGAATTGATATCTTGCATAGCAAAAGCATGAGCATCATCGAATTAACAGGAAGACCAATCATAGAAATAATGAAGATCGAGAAATCAATTGGGAAGCAACTAATGATGAATTATGGCACATAAATCAATGTGAATTGATGGCACAGGAAGGCAAGCAAGCTGGGATTATTCCTCCCATAGGTGAAATGCGCTAAACAGATCCTTGGCCAAGTGAGTGGTTACTCATTCCATTAAGACGACTGGGTTACAAACTATCTAGAGGTGAGATAAATGTGGGTGACAAACTGTCCCAGAGTGAACTGACCCCTAAAAGTTTGTGGGAGTGCGATATCCTGGGTGACATGGCCCTTAAGCTTCCGAATGTTCTCAGAAAAAAATTGAACAGAATGTCATCAATGAGATTCGGGTAGAACTTGGAAAATGAGGAACTAATGGAACTATGAGGTTGACAGAAATTGAAAAGGCTATAAAAATAAGGACTAATAATAGAACGAGTAAAAGATATATTTGAGTCATTACGACTGATAAAATGACTCAAATATCTTGGGGTGAGATAAATGTGGGTGACAAACTGTCCCAGAGTGAACTGACCCTTAAAAGTTCATGGTTGTGCAAGATCCTGGGCAACATGACCCTTAAGCTTCTGAATATCCTCACAAAAAGATTAAATGGAATGTTATCAGTGAGATTCAGGTAGAACTTGGAAAATGAGGAATTAATGGAACAATGAGGTTGAAGAAACTTGAAAAGGCTATAAAAAATAAGGAATAATAAAAGAACAAGTAAAAGATATACTTGAGTCATTACATGATATCTGGAGCCAAAGAATAGAATGATTAAAAAAATGTTTGAAATATAAAGGAAATCGAAGGCAATATTAAATTGACTAAAATGCCATGAAAACGGATTCAGCCCCTGTTTGGCTTCTCTTAAAAGCCAACTGTTTTTTAAAAAAAAGCCAGCTATTTTTTTTAAAAAGCCAGCTTTTAAGCTGGAGTGTTTGGCATCTCTAAAAAGCCAATAGCTTTTTTTTACTTTTTTTATAAAAAAAAAAAAAAGAATATACCCATCTCAAAAACCTTGACTTTTTTTTGAATAAAATAACTATAATGTCCTCAATATAAAAAATCAACTCTTCTCACAAAAACAAAAAAAAACAGTGCCATATCTCAAACACTACAACTTAAAAGCAAAAAGTAAAAGCATACTGGACATTTTAATAAAAATCAAAAAGCAAAATAGCTACTATAAAAAATTATCCTTACCAATCTAACCTTTTTACTCCTTTTTTTTTCTAAAAAAAAAAAAACTATACCTCTTAAAAGCCAAGCCTTTTAGACATCCCAAACAAGACCTT
The DNA here is from genome assembly GCA_032270985.1 of Heliamphora pulchella. Taxonomy (NCBI): domain Eukaryota; kingdom Viridiplantae; phylum Streptophyta; class Magnoliopsida; order Ericales; family Sarraceniaceae; genus Heliamphora; species Heliamphora pulchella. The sequence goes on from JAULJZ010123427.1 coordinate 7,335, forward strand.
AGTCACAAGCATGCATCATATTGTATTTCCTAATATATTAGTGTTCAGATTCGTGGTTTTCTCAGATTCATGGCTATCTCTTTCACATTCTTTATTGCTTCACATATACTATACACTACATTGTACATCTATTCAGTGCACTTGGCTTGATTACAGACTATTGGGCCCTAGCTCAAACAACAACAAACCTTGCAGGGTTACATCACCAAATTGTTTAGACATGTGGAGAAGGAAGTTTGTTGATGAGTTGGCAACTTGGCGCCATGTGTAGATTATGGGAGTACTGTAGCCACTTAATGTGCCTAGATATTCACCCTAGGCGGAGGAGATGAGAGTTTAACACAGCTACGGCAAATACTTGAAGTGAAGATGGACTAGAGGACAAAAGTTGATACCTCATTAATGAGCCTTCCCTTTATATAGGGGTGAACCAAGGAGAGGACACAGTTGTCTGGGACACATGCACAATGCTCTTGGTTCGACATGTCCGAGGTAACTCTCGAAAGCCACATCATTGACTCTAGTGTTAGATGCGATAAGCTGCCATCGCGATATGATACGAGCTCTGAACGTGAGAGTCCATAGTTAACATTCCATCTATCTTAGGAGTGGTCAAATAAGGAATTCTCATTTGGAGATAGTTCCGCCAAGCAACCTCGACAATCCTCGATTCTGAGTGATCCCACTTGACCATGAGTTCTCTATTCCCAACCCAGGTTCCATGCAGTGTAGAATGTTGCGTGACTGCACCAATTGGCCTGCAGTGATCCAAACAAACTACTACATGGATGGGCGTGGGTGCTCTCATGCTTCCCACGGGGTGATTGAACGGTGATCGTGCCACGTGGTAGCGATTGGATGTTGATCGGAGGGCGTGCCACGTGGTAAATGAAAGGCAGTACCTACAAGTTTTATTTTTTAGATCATTGCATTACATTGGAATTTGAGCACCGATTTTCATTTTGTATTCAAGGAATCTTGAAAGATTATATATATTTGTGGAAATTTGTATTTAAAATGTTACAAAAATGACAATTTGAAATTATTTAGCCAAAATTATTTCATTTTCTCAAAGTTATTTCGTAAAGCCCCCAAAAATCAGGTCGTTACATATATGATCGTGTCTCCGCTCACGACTAAGACATCAAATTCCTGGAAGTTTTGACCATTGTACACTAGATCAACCTCAAGAGAGAGCATTTGAATGTTGCATAGTTAGTGTGTCTCAATGCCCCATTGCCGGATCCATCACGGTACCCCTTCAGTAGTGCTACAGAAATAAGGATAACATGTGCCTAACACGACACCACCACTAATACTTCCCTTAACACCTCCACCACCACTAGAACCATATTTTGATCAACTACATTGTTTTGGGTTCATTTATTCATTAGAATAGATAACTGACTCTCCAAATGTAATTTGGCCATGTCACGAAGTTACCATTGTTTCAATTGGTGAATATTTGTTGCGTGGCTCCAGCGCAACATTCAAATGTTCTTGAGTGACTTTTGGAATTTGGTTGCAATAAAAAGGCAAAAGTACTGTGTCTTCTTTACCGAGGCCCTTATCCGATCATGTTCCTGTTTGGTTGGATTGTGGTAGGGTGCGTTGGGGGAGAGCTCTTTTTAGATTCAAGAACATGTGGCTACAGAGTTCAGACTGAGGGCCTTAAGCATACGGTAGCTAGCTAGTGGAATGGTTTCAGAGTGGTAGGTAATCCACCCTTTATCTTTGCTTCAAAGCTAAAAATGCTCAATGCTGAGTTGAAAAAGTGGAACATGGAGGAGCTTGGCTTGCTCGCGACCCAAAAGGCTAGGGTTCTTAAAGATATTTGAGGTCTTGATGAGAAAGAAGTTATTGGGGTTTTCCTTGAATCGAAGATGGATCAAAGGAATGTGTTGAGAAGAGTTTGCTAAGATAGCCAGATTAGAGGAGATTAGCTGATGCAAAAGTTGAGGGCTATTTGGTTGAAAGCAAGCAACAAGAACACATGCTTTTTCCACAAGGAGGCAAATGCCCATTGAAGGGCTAACTCGATTCTTTAGTTGCATTGATGGGAACATTCTCACCTCGAAAGAGGATGTTATACAAGGTATTGATAATTTTTATCGCAAGTTATTCCAAGAGGAAGATGGGTGGAGACCTCGTCTGGATGCTCGAGAGTTTGGTGTCATTTCTACCGAGGAAGCAGGGTTATTGGAGCGACCATTCTCCGAGGAGGAGGTTATCCACATTTTGGGTGAGATGGATGGGGACAAAACTCCTAGTCTAGATGGCTTCACTGTGGCTTCTTCAAGCATTGCTAGGAGGTGGTCAGGTTAGATGTGATGGGTTTAATCCATTTCTTCTTCAGTAATGGGTGCTTTGAGAAGAGTTTGAATGCTTCTTTTGTTGCTCTTATTCCAAAGACGGGAGGAGCAGAGGATATCAGGAATTTTAGACCAAAGAACTTGACAGGTACAACCTATAAACTTTTAGCTAAGGTTTTGGCTCCAAATTAAAGTATGTACTCTAAACGATAATTTCAAAATCACAAAATTCTTTTGTGGATGGCAGGCAGATTCTCTAATGAGGTGTTGCTTCTAGGCTAAGAGGTGGTGCCCCTGAAGTGATCTCCAAATCGGAAGTGGAGAAGACTCATGACCACGTGAACATGGAGTTTCTCCTTTATCTCTTACAAAGGATGTGTTTTGGTGAGCAGTGGAGGACGTGGATCAAGTTTTGCATCCCGTCGGTTTCTTTTTTGGTCTTGGTGAATAGGTCTCCAACTTGCTTTTTCCTGTCATCAAGAGGTTTGAGGCAGGGGGAGGACCCACTAACCCCCATTCTTTATTATTGTTATGGAGGTGCCTAGTCATTCACTCCAGAGAGTAGTTCAAAGCCACCTCATTCATGGGTTTGAGATTGGAAAATGTCTATATCACTATATCTCAGCTTCTATTTGTTGATGACACGTTGGACTTTCTGGGCATTGATCAGAGTTAATTGGGTTATTCAGATGCATTCTTCTTTGTTTTGAGGCGCATTCTTCTTTGTTTTGAGGTTGTGCCTAGGTTTCAGATGAATTTAGCTAAATCAAAGATTATTCGAGTTGGTGAAGTTCCACTCGTAGAGAATTTGGCAGCTATTTTGGGATGTAGGATTGGCACACTTCCTATTACCTATTTGGTTCTTCTGTTCGGGGCAACTTTTAAGGCTGGGGTTGTTTGGAATGAAGTCATCGAGAGATTTCATAAGAGGTTGGCAGGATGGAAGCCACAGTATCTCTCAAGGGGGGCTAGACTTACTCTTCTAATGAGTACTTTGTCTAGTCTCCTAACCATGGTTTTAGAATCGGCCGTTACCGTTACATAACACCGTTACGTAACGGTTTCGGTGGGTGCCGATACCCGTTACAGCCGCTATAGCGGTGCTACTGAAATTCATAGCCGTAACAGCCGTTACGACATTATGTAACGGTTGAATCGGTAGCGTAACGGTGAAAATGGTCTGTAACGGGCCGTTATAGACATTACTCTATGAAAAAATAGTTTTTCGGTATGTTAATGTTGCTGATGCCTATTTTGCCATATCTTGGATCACTTTCACTATTTTTATCTCAAAACAACCGAGAAAGAGGCGATCCAATTGGATTAAGCAAGAATTTAGTCAGATCTACTCTATTTCAACAAGATTTTTGGATTTTCAGAAGTTTCAATCTTTCGAGTTCTTCCGAATGTATTTCCAGGTTACGGTTCTTATTTTCTTCATCTTCTCTTCTTCCATTTGATATTTTGATCCACAATTAGCTCAGATATTCTTCA
>JAULJZ010123438.1:0-11139 GCA_032270985.1 Heliamphora pulchella
CTCTTCTAGTCTTTAGATCATGGGCCAGTGTCCTCATCGACACGGGAGCATCACATTCTTTCATATCTTCTGCCTTTACATCTGCATTGGGGTTGAGGGTAGACCAGTTGGGTAGTGCATTGAGCGTAGAGACCCCAGTCAGCTGGAATGTCGTGTTGAGTACAGTTTGCAGATCGTGTGAGTTAGGTGTTGTTGGTCGTTTGATTTTGTCATTCTAGACATGACTACGTTTGATGTCATCCTAGGGATGAACTGGCTGACTACCTATCGTGTCTTTATAGTTTGTGCGCGACAGAGGGTATCGATCTGTACACCGGAGGGTGACTGCTTCTACTTTGTGGGTGATAAGGATGAGGGCTTGGTGTCTGTGCCAGGTGCAGCACAGGTTCAATGGAACTTGGGTTTCCTCTTTTCTGCTCTCAGGTTAGATGATCTGGGTGAGGTTCGAGGGGAGCTACCCCTTGTGGTCTGTAATTATCCAGATGTTTTCCCTGATGATCTGTTTGAGTTACCACCGAGCCGAGATGTGGAGTTCTCTACTGATCTTATTTTAGGAGTATCTCATATCTCTATGCCATCATATCTCTTTACTCCCGCTGAGTTGCGAGAACTCAAGGTGTAGTTGCAGGAGTTGCTTGACAAGGGGTTTGTACGGCCGAGTACGTCGCCGTGGGGAGCACCAGCTTTGTTTGCAAAGAAGAAGGATGGCTCTTCGAGACTGTGCATAGATTACAGGAAGCTAAATTAGGTGACGGTCAAGAGCAAGTACCCTATGGCAAGGATTGATGACCTATTTGATCAACTGAGAGGATCGCGCTGCTTTTTAAAGATTAACTTCAGGTCAAGGTTTCACCAGCTGAGGATTAGAGATGAGGACATAGCGAAGACCGCCTTACAGACTCGTTATGGTCACTACGAGTTTCTGGTCATGCCGTTCAATTTGACGAATCGTTAGGGTTTAGGGTTTTCCACCCTTACCTGGATAGTTTTGTAGTGGTATTCGTGGATGACATCTTGATCTATTCACCCACGAGGGAGATGCATGAGGAGCATCTGCATGTTGTTTTGCAGCTTCTGAGAGAACATCGCTTGTATGCGAAGTTCGAGAAGTGCGAGTTCTGGATGTTAGAGGTGAGATTCCTTGGACACGTGATGTCGAAGGATGGGGTATCAGTGGACTCGTCAAAGACTGATACTGTGGCGGACTGGAAGCGACTGAAGAACGACTTTGAGATCCGCAATTTCCCGGGTTTGGCAGGTTATTATCAGCGGTTCTTCAAGAACTTTTCCAGGTTGGCAGCACCGATGACGTGCTTGACGCGGAAGGGAGTTGTGTTCATGTGGAGCGAGTCCTGTGAGTCAGCCTTCCAGGAGCTGAAGAGGATATTGACCTGTGCGCTAGTGTTGATAATTCCAGAGCGAGGCCTGGGGTATACAGTGTATTGCGATGCACCACACGACGGTTTGGGCTGTGTATTGATGCAGGGAGGTAAGGTTGTAGCCTATGGCTCACGATAGTTGAAGACACACGAGAAGAACTACCCGACCCATGATCTGGAGTTGGCAGCTGTGGCCTTCGCCTTGAAGACATGGTGGCATTATCTATATGGTGAGCACTTCAAGGTTTTCTCGGATCACAAGAGCTTAAAAGACTTATTTTCGCAGAAAGACTTGAATCTTTGCCAACAACGATGGATGCAGTTGTTGGGAGACTATGACTTTGATTTGTAGTACCACCTAGGAACGAAAAATGTCGTAGCAGATGCGCTCAGTAGGAGATCTCATGGTTCGTTAGCTTCTATGGCTATACAAGAATGGGATATGCTTAGAGAAGTTGGGGAGTTTGATCTGTGTCTCGGAGAGACATGGCCAGGTGCGACCATATATTCAGTAGCTTCACAGCCCGCATTGGTTGTACACGTGTTAGAGGCTCAGCGAATCGATCAGGAGGCTCAGATGATACGGGACCGCATTACAAGTGAGAAGGACACAACAGGATGAACGGTGGGTTCATATCAGAGTTTGAGGTTGACAGGACGACTGTTTGTGCCAGAGTCGTACCGTGCTGAGGTTCTACATGACTTTCATCATTCACATCTCGCTGTGCATCCCGGAGGCACAAAGATGTATCACGACTTGCGCCGTCAGTTCTGGTGGACGAGTATGAAGAGAGACGTGCTCCGATTTGTGTCTCGGTACCTTACTTGTCAGCAAGTAAATGTGAAACACAAGTGACCAGCAGGATTGTTACAGTCGTTGCCTATATCTGAGTGGAAGTGAGAGAATATCACGATGGATTTTGTATCGAGATTTTCTCGATTGCCAATGGGACATGATGCTGTTTGGGTCGTGGTTGATAGGCTGACGAAGTCGGCACATTTTCTTCCCATTCGAGTGAGGGATTCAGTGGATAGATTGGGTAGGTTGTATGTTCGGGAGACACTCCGACTACACGGAGTATCGGTGACTATCATTTCTGATCAAGACCCGTGCATTACATCACGCTTTTGGTAAAGTCTTCAGGTGGCTTTTGGGATGAGCTTGACTTTCAGCACAGCTTTCCACCCACTGATCGATGGTCAGTCTAAGAGGACCATTCAGATTTTGGAGGACATATTGAGAGCCTGTGTGCTTGATTTTCGGGGTTCTTGGGAGGACCTTTTACCATTGGTAAAGTTTGCATACAACAACAGCTATCAGTCCAATATTGGGATGGCACCGTATGAGGCTTTGTATGGTAGGCAGTGTAGATCTCTGGTATGTTGGACTGATACGGGTAAGACCATTGTTTTGGGACTAAACTTAGTACGGGAGATGACCGAGAAAGTTGCTGTGATACGTCAGCGTCTGGTGACAGCACAGAGCCGCCAAAAGAGTTATGCTGATCAGAGGAGGAGACCGTTAGAGTTTGCAGTGGGAGATCACTTTTTTTTGAAGGTCTCGCCACGTAGAGGGTTTATGAGATTTGGCAATAGAGGGAAGCTATCACCGCGCTTTGTTGGACCCTTTGAGATCCTGGAAAGGATTGGAGTGGTAGCATACCGTCTGGCCTTACCGCCTCAGTTAGCATCTGTGCACAACGTCTTTCACGTTTCTACGCTTCGAAGGTATGAGCCTAATCCGTCGTATGTGTTAGATTGGGATGAGTTGCGGGTTGATGAGGATGTCACCTATGAGGAACGCCCTGTGAGGATTCTTGATACGAAAGAGCAGATGTTACGGGGGAGAACGATTGCATATGTCAAAGTACAGTGGCGTCATCACGGGGTTGAGGAAGCGACTTGGGAGCTTAAGTCTTGGGTTCATGCTAGATACCCGGAGTTGTTTACCTCGTGACCTTGCAGTGAATTTCGGGGGTAAAATTTCTTTAGGGAGGGAGAGTTGTGAGACCCTGTACCATCTCTTTTTATATTATATGCGTATTTGACGCATGTTTAGAATTTTTGCTTTTACATGTTTTTAAGCGTTTTGATGTGTGGTTGAGTTTATCTGAGCATGCGGGGTTGGTCCTGGGAGCTGCGGGGAGTTACGGTGTGACTTTTAAAATTTCAAAAACAAAACATATTTTGGAGGCCAATAAAATATCTGGAGTAAGATATTTTCAAAAGATATTTTCAAAACATAACTCCTAAGTTTCCTCTTGTTTTCTCTCTACCGTCTCTCTAACTTCTCGGGGGTCCGGGGATTGGTTTTTGACGGACCAACAGCCGATCCTTGTTATAGGCATCGTGTTCAACACATTCATCCGGACGGAATTCCATTCCGATGAAGCTCGATTTTGCACGCGAATTGAGCCATCGAGTTCTTGACCCACCGAGATAAGATTCTAGACTTTAAAGTTGTTAGAGGGTGTCGTATGTAATCTTATGCATCTTTACCGTTTTAATTTCATGAAAAGATGTTTCCTGTTTGGAAAAAAGTGAGTTTTTGGTTTAAAAACATTTTTCCGTTGTTTCAGTTGGATGAAAATAGTGTTCGATGTTTATTTTGAGGCCTTTGGTGATAGACTTGAGCGTGCGTGAGTTGATGGGTGTGAGATGGAAGCTTCGAGGCTTCATCTTGGGTTCAAAAGGAGAAAATTGAAGCTTAAAAATGTTTTCTGGGTTGGTTCGGTCGACTGAACCCACGGGTTCGGTCAACTGGATCATGGTTTTAGGGTTCGGTCGACTGAACCCATGAGTTTGGTCGACTGAACAGTGTTGTTGGGCGTTTTAGCGTGGATTCCAGTGTGTTCTTCAGTCGAATGGAGGGTGGGTCCAGTCGACTGAACCTGGGCTGAGAGGTGCATCTTTGAAAATCATGTTTTTGAAGGTTTGGAGCTAACCTGTGTGGTTAAGGCTCGACTTCTAAAATGTTTTGATTAAAACCATGCATTTTCATGCTTGATCTCCATGGTAGATGGATTGGATCTTCTTATACATTTGTTGTATAGTTTTGAAACTCATGTTTTTACATGTTTTTGGTTTGATCTCCATGTTAATGGATGGATCTGTAGATTTGTTTGATCTCCATGTTGATGGATGGATCTGCGTACAAGTGTGAAAAGGTTTTAGTTTTGATAAATGATTCTCTAGATGTACCGGGATAGTGGGTATGTGGCACGAGTTGCACTCGGTGTAAGTCCGAAAACGTGCGCAGAGTAGGTACCTTGGTCCTTCGGGTTAATCCCCATAAACTAGGCAGTTGGGTGCTTTGTTCCCTTGGGTTGTTGAACCCGTAAACTGAGTTTTTACGTTGTCGTGGCTTCGTGTAGAACTTGCATTTGCCTAACCGGTCCTACGATGTGTAGGGATTGGGTAAATGAGCAGCAGTCTATAGTTGCTACATCTATCCCCTTGTGACGGAGTCAGTACATAGGATTTCACTTTATCTTTCTCCTCAGCTGTGTGTGTCCCGAGTGGAGCATACTAATTTTATCTTCTCCTCGGCTGTGTGGCCTGAGTGGAGCAAACTGTTTTTATCCTATTTTCCTCGGTTGTGTGATACGAGTGAAAAACCACGTTTTGATTACAGTTTTCTTTAACTGCTGCTAGCATTAGTTTTAATGCCTTGTTTTACTTGTGGTTGAGTTACCTCCCACAATATGATTGCATATCCTGCTTTACTGCTTTATAGTCTGTTTCTATTGGGCTTTGGCTCACGGGTGGAATTTTCTGTATAAAACCATTTTCAGGTGATGATATGGAGCATGATCTTGAGTAGATCCTGTGGTGCCCGTGATGACGGATGACAGAAGATTTTTAGTAGTTTTCCCTTTTTGGTATGCCTGTTCCTCACGATAGGTTTTGTACGCCATAAGGCGATATACTATGCTTGTTGGAACTGTAAACTGGTGTTTGGTCGATTTTCACGTGACCTTGGGTTTTGGGGTGTGACATTTTTAGATGCCAAATCCAAAAGTGGTAAACATTAAAACTGTAGCTAATATATTAAACTAAATATTAAGCAATAAATCAGCCCAAAATACCCTCGGATGATACCCCAAAAGTTTTGACCATTCTCTCTTAAAAACCCATTCTGCAGACCCTTTTTAGACTGACTGAACCCTTTTTATAAATTGACCAAAATCACTAATTTTTTCCAAACAACTTGTTGGTGGCAATACTGTCAAGGTCATTGTTTTTGTAAACGATTTTTAGTAAAAAAATTAACTGGACGGGCAAATGCCAAAACGGGCTCCAAATTAAACTTTTGACGATGAACGATCAAAATAAAATCCGTGCAACCAAAGTATTTAGAAGAATACCTTTTATCGATCTATTCTTCAACTATGATTTGATTTCGAGTTGAAACTCCAGTCAGATCTTCTACTGTATTTCCTTACGCGATCCTCGAACGTAGTGTGGGCTACAGACTATCGTGAACTCGTATCGGCAGAATCTAGATATATTTAGTCTTGAGAGACAAAATGTAATATATCAATGATATATGAGATATGAGATATCAAACTAGTTTAGCCTATAGAGCTACAGTAGGGACCTGGAGTGTAATTATGAGTAAGACTTCAATGGAACACAAATACCTATCATCGATTTCTGTAATTATGGAAAGACGTAATAGTTTCTGCAATTTTCATAAAACACTGAATTACAGTTCACACTACTAAAGAACTATAATTGCACTCTGACCTATAATCTCAAGACGTTCTTGCATTGAGCTCCTGTTATTAAATACTTACCATTTCTCCATACGTTAAGATTTTCGATACCTACCAATCAAATTTAATTACTACTAATTTAATTTAATTAGCATCTTGATATTCCTTAAGTGCTTCTGCTTAACTTATTTAACCGCCGGATTATCAAATGCACCTATAGAATTTCGCTCGGTCAAAACTTATAAGCTTCCTTAAGGGGGTATCGTCAATCCTGATCTATCGAGACGTAGATTCTGTCAATAATTAATATTTGCTATATAAATAATACTGCTATCCAACTCACCGAGAATATAGACCCATATAAGATTGCACCATCTAATGAATCAAAACAACAAATATTAAATATACGCAAATCAATAATTATTTCAGTATTAAGAGGATAAGTACTATTTATAATAACCTTGGAGTATGAATTAGTTTATATAGTCAGTATAAAATTAATTACCCCAAATGTTCCATTCAATACACACAAAGTGTACTAGCACAGAGAGTCGGAATAATAGACGACGCTATTATCTGTTCCCTGTAACCAAGATAGGCCTACTAAAATCTATGCTACAGTCATACCGATAGTATATCCATTTTCATCTAAACTGTGAACATAAAACTTATATTCCGCAAAAACCTAAATCTAATCTTCTGTGTGTAAGCCGTACTCTACATACCATATTAAATATTATACAGAATATTGGACATCCATGCAAAATATTAAAGAAATGACTCACATACATTGCTCATAAAGATTCTCATAAAATGGAAAATTAATTTTTTAAAAATAAAATTAAATATTAAAAATATGATTTTCAGTATACCAACCCTAACACAACATACCTTAGCACAAAACATGAAACTTGTAGGAAACACCTTAAACTAAAACCTTACCAAAAATCAGAGCTATAGCCCTTGAATTGATGCCCCAAAATCGTGGTTTTTCCTAAATTAAATTAAATGACCTTTTTGCCCTAAGATCTAACCTTAGTGCTAAACATGAAAGTTGTAGAAAATATTTTTATCTAATTAGTGTGCAAATTTCAAAAATTAAATCAATGTCTAAGTACTTCAAAACACTATTGAAACTTAGAAACTAGCAATTGAACATTTACATAAAATTTGCTAAGTGTACGAATGGTGTGTTATTTTGTGAAACTTGAGTATATAAACTCTATATGAACTTTGTGAGTAATTTGTGTATGAAAATGATAATTTTGATGAAGTGAACTCATGCCGATAGTTCGATTCTATGTCGCATAAATTATGGTTGTGCTTCGCATGCTTGTACTTGATGCTTTAGCAAGTTATGCCTCGTGCTATACCGTGTTTATATGTCATGCTATAATCAATTGTACACGAGAAGAATATTGCACATCATGAGTATTCCTACATTGCATCTTGAGTTATCGAAGTCCCTTCCGTGTCTTTCATTGGGAGTTGGGTTATATGGAGATCGTTCTTTTTGTGGTTGTAGATCTAGGGCGTCCCTGGTTGCCATATTTGAAATTGAATTGGGAGATTGTTTATTTTAAAAAGGGAGATTAGGCACCATGAGTTCGTTACTAGTTTTAATTAGACTTTGGGTTGACACCTAATGAGTATCCTAATCCTTAAGGCGGGATTGGTTGGCCTGGAATAAGGATGGATAAAATTAGATAAAGGCCAGTCCCCACGCCGTTGCCATTGTGTAAAACGGCCAAGGCATGTAACCATGACGAGGGTTTACCTTTCGCAACGAGGCAAGGATAGGTTCGGTGATCAGGTCCCATCAAGTTTATTCTGTAATTCCTGGCATAGAATTCGTGATGTTGTTCTGGAAGTACATTGGGACGGGCAACTACATTTCACTCATCTGCATCACGCACTTGCACAATTGTTCTTATAAATGCTTGTCCTATTAAAAATAATAAAATTGTCTATCTCTTCGCGCTTAAAAATTATATTGGGTGTTATACGATATGTATTGTAGGATATTTTGTTGTGAGTTTGTTAGACGGTTTAGGAAATTTTCTTCTGGGCTCCGGCTCATGGCATTCGTGCCACAGGTAAAGAAGAAGGACCATTTGAGGAAGGCGTGTTCATTGAGGAAGGAGACTTCGAAGAAGGGGGAGAGTGGCAGTAACCGGTTAACCCCAACAACGCAGCTTGAAGACGTAGAATCTCTCTTTCTGATCTTTTGATCAGTTTTTTACGAACATAATGTAACTTTTGTTAAACTTTCTAGATGACTGTAATCATTAAGTACTTTGAACAAATTTTGAACTGCTAATGATGTTGTAATTATCATATGTAATATGAATGCTCGGCTAAAATATTTCTCTTATTTATAGTTACGTATGTCTCGACGTGCCCGAAGGATGGGGTGTCACAGATATGGGTTCAGGGATTTTGGCTAGGGTCAGTTTAGAGAACCAAAAATCCAATCTCAATCAATCATGGGGTTTTGCATTGGTTTGCATGCCCTTTTGTGCAAGAAAATGCTTTAAAAGTTAATTTGTAATGTCTTTTAGTGTCTTTTCCTACTTAAACTTATTATTTTAGTATTTTTATGACAAATTTGGTATTCTTATGAATTATCATAGTTTTCATAGTAATTGATTAAATAGATGTAGTCTTTTAAGTCAAATTAAGCTAATTTGACAAAATATGACTTTTTAACTTATTTTAGTGTATATGAATTTCAATAATAGTTTGTTTGCTTTTGTTAGCCTATAACACTATATTATTATGTATATTACTTGTTCAAAAAGTGTTGGGCCATCATAATGCTTAATTTGACACTTTTCTCATCTTTTTAAGCTTAAAGAAAAGCAAAAAGATACTTTTTTGGCACAACTTCCAAGGTGAACAGCCACTATGGGGTATTTTTGTTATTTTGATGTTATTTTGTCCTTTGCTACTTAATTGCACTTAAATCCTTGATTTAGGATACTCATATGTCAAACTTTGAAATTTTAAGACTTTTTACTATACTAGGTGCAAAATGGTCATTTTACCTTAATTATGAAGATTCTTGATTTTTAATCTTATATTTCATGTTATTTACTTAATTTAGAATGTTGGGAGGTTCTCTGTGTGTTAAGATTTTGTTGCCTGAGTTTTGAATCTTTTTAAGATTTTTGGATCGAACTTAAGGTTAGGGGTTTACTTAGGGTTTTTTATCTTTCAGTGACTTAAGATTTTATCGGCTAACTGTTGCTAATACTACATTTTTGGTTGGGTCTTTACACGAGTCATTATTAATTGAGTTGATACAATTACGGTCCAAATCGGGTCATTACAAACTACCTCCTTAAACAAATTTCATCCCCGAAATTTCGTCCCGTACTTTATTGTATGGAAGGTTGAGGATGATTTACTAACATTGTGCCTTCTCATTCTTTATTGAGGGTGTGGATAAGGCCGGGCCCATATGTTCAGCACTTAAACTGATTACTACCTAATCTTCATATATCTGTCACGTTAGTTGGCCTCTTCCCATTAACTACTACTTCTACTTTATCGGGTCCACTTGAATTCTTTTTCCAGATATAACATGACCCAAAAACACCACCCGGTCCAACTCACACTTACCAAATTTTGTATACAACTTGTGTTTTCTCAGGATCTATAAAGAATCTTCAAATATTCCCTGTGTTCCTCCTCACTCCGAGAATATATCCGAATTTCGTTCATTAACACAATTACGAATTGGTCTAAAAATCTTCTGAACACCTGATTCATTAGGTTTATAAACACAGCAGGCGCAATCGTTAACCCAAAAGACATCACCACAAATTCATAATACTCGCAATGAGTCCTAAAAGCAGTCTTGGGCATATCTGACTCCTGCACTTTCAATTTGTGGTATCATAACCCGAAGTCCATCTTTGAGAACACGTTGGCTCCAAAACATAACTTACATCGGGTACGACTCCCACAAGCGATCATACGTCTCTAAACTAGCCCACCACCAAAATTGATTTCGAACATTCTCCAGTTTTGTCTGGAAAGACTGTCACTCCCCCTTTTTTTAAACTATCGAAAACTAGCTTATTACCACATTCAAACGTACACCGAAGACTACTTTCTGATCGACTAATGACTACGAACTCGAAATCACATCACCACTTTGTATTGGACCATTTTAGCCTTTCGACTATCAAGACTAATACCGCCACTTGAACTTAATGAGTCGCTAGGGCTAAACATACCACATAAACTAAACGCTCCACAGATATATGCTTACCCATACGAACCCAATCACAACCTCGTCATAACACAATATATATTCACATATTTTCTTCATGTACGTACCATCCACCCTACAATCCTTTAATCGAATAGTACTAACTCCTGATTCTAAAATCTCTTATCATCATCACTCAATTCCTTCACAAATTCTCTACCACACAACTGAACCAAGAACCACTTTCGCACTTTAAATATTTCATCTTATCCACATTTTACTAAGATGCTCGATTTACTTAAGGTCAATTACAAAAATCATACCCATAAATTCGTATAGTCTCACTTACGTTTTCACTCTCCTCATCCAAACACTTATTCCTCCTACGTAATCACACTAAGTTGCTATGCAACTGTAAGAACCCGGTTCTAAACCATAGGATTAATGACGGTAAACCGATAGGATCTTAGGTCATAGTAAGATTAAATTCTTAACATGATCAAAACTTAAGAATCAAACCCCGAGAATCAAAAAAAAGATTAAATCTCTACAAAACTCTAAATATAATAATCAAGGAGCAAAAAGTAACCTTATTATATGTATATATCTATATGTGTGTGTGTGTGTATATAAGTATACATGTTTCTACAATCAAATAAAATAATCAAAAGTAAAAGTCACTTTAGTATATATAATAATCAAAGAGACAAATATAACTTATTATATGTATGTATAGGTGCATTAACAAGTCTCTACAACCCAATATTATAATCAAAACTAAAATCCAATATAATTTTGAGAACCCGCATTTTAGGTATAATAA
>JAULJZ010123449.1:0-11139 GCA_032270985.1 Heliamphora pulchella
GCATATGCATCTAGACAGTTAAAGCCTCACGAGAAGAATTATCCTACCCATGATCTAGAATTGGCTGCAATTGTTTTTGCACTCAAAATATGGAGACATTACTAATATGGGGTCACCTGTGAGATATTCATCGACCATCAGAGTTTAAAGTATGTTTTCACCCAGAAGGAGTTGAACCTAAGACAGAGAAGGTGGATGGAACTAATTAAGGATTATGATTGTTTAATCATTATCATCCGAGAAAAGGCCAACGTGGTAGCAGATGCCCTAAGCCGAAAGTCATCAGGAAGTATTGCACACATTCGGACAGGACATAGTAAAGCATTTTCTAAAATGTTATCACTCAGAGTCACTCTTTCCATAAGGAAAAAGTGGGGGCTTATTAGCAACTCTTCGAATTAGGCCAATCATGTTGGATCATATTCGAGGAGCTCAGTTAGCAGACTGTCAAGTAGATAAGATAAGAGCAGAGGCAATTGCTAAAGGAAAAATGGAGTTTGTGGTTCGGGATGATGTCATATGGTTTGGGCATCGATTATATGTGCCTAATAATGAAGAGTTAAAAGGCAAATTTTAGATGAAACTCATAATGCAGCATACACGATACACCTTGGAAGCACGAAAATGTATAGAGATCTAAGGGAAAAATACTAGTGGAGTAGGATGAAGAAAGATGTGGCAGATTTTGTGATAAGATATTTAGTATGCCCACAAGTTAAAATTGAACACCAGAAACTGACAAGATTATTACAACCCTTACTTGTACCTGAGTGAAAGTGGGAACATATCACCATGAATTTTGTGGTTAGGTTACCACGATCACCCAAAGGTAATGATGCTATCTGGGTTATTGTGGATAGATTGACAAAGTCAGTACACTATTTACCAGTAAAGATGATGTTTCTTATGAATCGGTTCGCACGCCTTTATATTGATGAAATTGTTCGTATGCATGGCGTACTAGTCTCCATAGTATCCGATAGGAATCCACGTTGTACATCCAGTTTTTGGCCAAGTTTGCAAGAGGCATTGGGGATTATGTTAAAATTTAGTACGGCATTTCACTCGCAAACTGATGGCCAATCAGAAAGGATAATTTAGACCTTGGAAGATATGTTCAGAGCTTGTGTATTAGACTTTTCCGGAAGCTGGGAAGAACATTTGTCATTGATTGAATTCGCGAATAATAATAGCTTTCAGTCGACCAAAGGAATGGCCCCTTACGAAGCATTGTACGGCAGAAAATGTCGAAACCCAATCTGTTGGGAGGAAGTCGGAGAAAGGAAGCTAATTGGCCCTGAAATTATGCAAATTACCACTGACATGACAAAATTAATTCGAGAAAGATTGAAGCAGTCTCAAGACCCACATAAAAGTTACGCGAATAATCGGAGACGCGACCTAAAATTTGAAGTCGGAGATCACGTATTCTTAAAAGTATCGCCATGGAAAGGAGTAATGAGATTCGAAAAGAAAGAAAAATTGAGTCCTCGTTACATTGGGCCATATGAGATCATTAAAAGAATTGGCAACACAGCATATCAATTGGCCCTACCTCCGAAGTTATCAGGATTACACGACGTATTCCATGTCTCAATGTTAAAGAAGTACATGCCAGATTCTTCTCATGTGCTAACAGTACAACTAGTCGACCTGAAACCCGACCTTACGTACGAAGAGGAGCCAGTACAAATATTAGACAGAAAAGAACAAGTTCTGCGAAATAAAGTCATTCCTTTGGTAAAAGTATTGTGGCAGAGCCATTCGGTAGAAGAAGTCACCTGGGAACGAGAAGAGGACATGTAAAAGAAGTATCCACACCTTTTTGAGTAGACAGGTACAAAAATTTTGAGGATAAAATTTCTTAAAGGAGGATAAATTGTAATAACTCGTACCATGACAGTTAATAAAAATATAAGACATGTGTCATTCCTTAGAATAATATATTATGTGATAGTTCGTAGAAAATTTGTAAAAATAAAATTTTTGACAAATAATAATATAGCGATTAGAATTTTAAATATTTCTAGATTTCTTTACATATATATTTTGATAGGATTATAAATAAGATTTAGATAAAATTATGGATAAAATCAAATCAAATGTAATGATTGAAAAAGATTTGGATAAGATTCTGGATAATGGATAAGATCAAATCAAATGTAATGATTGAAAAAGAATTGGATAAGATTCTGAATAAGATCAAATCAAAGATAATGATTGAAAAAGATTTGGATAAAATTCTAGATAAGATCAAATCAAATGTAATGATTGAAAAAGATTATGATAAGATTTTGGATAAAATCAAATCGTAGGTAATGATTGAAAAAAATTTAGATAAGATTCTTGATAAGATTAAATCAAAAGTAATGATTGAAAAAAATTTGGGCCAGCCTATAAAAGGTACTTGGTGGCAACATTCATCACGTATCATCTCTCTGTGAGCTTTTAAGCTAAACACTCAACGCCACCACCACCATGAGCCCAACGCCGCTCAGGCACCGCCGTCGCCGGACGCCGCCGACACCACCCACGCCGCCGTCAGCCTCCACCACCGTCCCTGGCCACCATGTCTCACTCTGTTATGTAATCTCTCTCTCTCTCTCTCCATTATGCAATGAGATTTTATCACCGGAGGATTAAAAATTTTGGGATCAAGATTAAGGAGAGAGTTTTGTCACGCCTAAGTCGATGTGAGATGCTTAAGTAATATCTTGAGCATAAGTGTAATATTATTTTTATTATAAATATAATATTATTTTGAATATAAATACATGTGAGATGCTTAAATATTATCTTGAACATAAATGTAATATTATTTTGAATATAAATGTATGTGAGATACTTAAGTATTATCTTGAATATAAATGTAATATTATTTTGAATATAAATGTAATATTATTTTGAATATAAATACATGTGAGATGCTTAAATATTATTTTGAACATAAATGTAGTATATTTTTAAATATAAATACATGTGAGAGTGTTTAAGTATTATTTTAAACAAAAATACATGAACTTATATCCATATTTTTTAAGTATAAAAAATTGTGATAGCATGATCTTTTCTTTAAATACCATGATATTTTTAAGTATGCTATCGGTACTTTTTACAAAGTATGAGTATGTGAAAGGAAAGTTTTTGATAATGTGCTACTGTTTCAAAGTGCCAAATTACAAGGGTTCCAGCCCTTTATATCCCGTTAGGGGAGGTTGTCCAATTATGGGTATTGTTGCTCCCTATGGGGGAGGTTTTCCGCTGTGTGGGTGTTTTTTTCTTAAAATCTTTGCGGATTATAAGTTCTGAACAGCACATACCACTCGTGCTTGGTGGAGAGTAGCTTTCATTCCATCACGTTGCTAATCCGTGCATTGAGAATTGAGGTTACGGTACCGTCGGAACTCCCAGTCGTGAGATTGACGACTACTTGGTCACTGTTGGGTATGAGTAGTGCGTGAGACATGATTATTTTGTATTGTGGTGGTTATGTCAGAAACTTTATTTTGAGACAGTGAATTCCATAATTTGTGGTTGTTGAGCCTAAAGTGCTACCTTTACAAAGATTGAAAAAAGTTTGTTATAACTTGTGAGATCCTAAAAACTTGATAAGGTTATTGATGAATTTTTTGTGACAAGCGGATGCAATATCTTATTTTTTTTATGGAAAGCATGATGTTTTAGTAGAAAGACTTTTTTTATCTTGTTCATTATAATACTAAATGCATCTCCTGTAACCTTTGTGGTTGCAGATAGCATGGATGGATAGAGTTGGTCCACCACAGTCGTCAAGTTTATAATTCCAGACTCGTAGTTAATTTTTTTTTTGTAAAATATACGCTGGTTTGGGGATACAGGATAGCGTATCCGAAGCATGTACAGTTGCTTGTTTCCTATAAATAAATAATTTTAGTTTGATAATTTTGTTTGGTATACACCGATTTGGGTATACTGAAAATATATAATCATATAATGTTTTACCTGAATGCCTTTAGTCACTACCTTCGCTGTAATGCAAAGAAAAAATTGTGCAATCTCAGGATGCGATAATATTCTTTATCGATTTTATATTTTTGGAAAGGGTGTGACATACATGTTCTATTTGACACCGGAACATCACACTCCTTTATCTCTTCTCATTTGCATCAGCCTTGGGTTTACCGATAGTAGTTGTTTATGTTTTGGTATAGGGTGTAATGGTGATCATGTTAGCTTCACCCTAGGACGTGATGGAGTTAGGTGGGAGTTCATGGTGGATCTTTTGACTTTTAAAGAGAGTTACCTTGTAGATAGTTGACTTACTTGAGGTGTTTTATCGCTATTGAAAAAAAGAAAAGAAAAGAAAAGAGAGATAAAAATGAGACCTTTAGATTAAGTTGTAGTTTGGCGGTATTCTAGGAGAATTAAAATTTCTATGAATCGTGTATCCTTTTGTTAAAGGAGTTAGCGTTAAGATGTGGCACCTATGTTAACAGTGACGAATCAAAGATACCATTTATTATACGATGTATGTTTTGGTTGGTACGGTATTGTTAATATCGTAGCTTACAGGATTGTTAATATCGTAGCTTTTGCCATAGTAAAGGCCCTACTGAGATCGTTGTGGTTGTGCTGTTTATAATGTAAGAGCCCGATAGTCTTGTGTAAGTTTCAATTTGTGTTTGTATGATGTTTATAACTATTTAGTTTTCATGGATATAATGTACAATTACCGTTAGTGGTAAAAGTATAAAACATGTGCAAGAGAACTTGAGGTTATTAGAAGAACACGACTTAGATGTGAATCACAAGGCCCTTGAGTTTGAAAACTCTTTATCGATGTGGTCTCTTTGGATAAACTTGCTTAGGAGATGAGTTATCAAGTAAGAACGCGTAAAGTCTACTTACAAGACGTTGAAAGAAGTTGAGATCCTGATTTCGGTAACGTTGTGTGACAGCTTAAGTAGGATAGTTAGTATGAATATGCTAAAGGATAAAATGTTTGAGTATAAGTTTTAGAAAAACAAGGTAATGGTATACAAATAGTGTTTTACTTTGGAAATTGTTGCTGATTATTAGAAACAAAGTGTGACGAGTGGCTAAATTTTAGTGACGAGAGTTAGCTATGCGAGGTATGGTTGAAGAATTATAATGTTCACATAATGGAAAGTTGTAGGAAACAAATAGAAACACTTAGATTTTAAGAACTAGAGATGAATTTCGGGGATGAAATTCCCAAAGAGAGGGGGGTTGTGGAAACCTGTTACGTTTTTATGTTTGGTTAATTAACTAATTATTTTAGAATGCTCAAAATTAACGGTTTAATTTCAAAGAATTTATAGTATATATTATATGTTATTGGTGTGTCGTGACACCGAGATAATAATTTGTAGCTAATTCCGGAATATTAAAAAATTTAAAAATTCAATATGAATGTAACTTAAAAGTTTAATTAAATTAAGAAGTGAAGTAAACTAAGTTTATTTAAAATAAATTTATATTAATTAATATGAATGTTGGCTAATTGGGAAGTTCTAGAGACTACTAGCAAAAAAAATAAAATAAATAAAAGGTGAAAAAAAAACCCATAAACCCGGAAGTCCTTCCTCCCGGTGCCAGTAGTCTTCTTCTTCTTCTTCTCTGTTTTTATGTTTTTCTTAGTTCCATGTGAGATTTCTAGAATCTTCTTCCAATTTTGTTCCTAAATTAGTGGGATTATATGAGAAATTAAGACCAAACAAAGCCCTAGCCCCCATCCAATTCGTGCATCGCTTGTCATCTTCTTCTTCCCCGATTGTTTTTCTTTCACTTTCGCCATTGCCAAAGCTTTAAGCTTGGAGCCATGGATTTCTTAATAAAGTAGTGAGATTAACGATTAACACCCAATTCGAGGCAACCAAGAGGGATTTAAGCTTTATACAAGAAAAGGCGTCGTCTCTTAGTTTCTGAGAAGCCAAATTCCAAAGGGGGGCCAAACCTAGGGTTTGGGTTCTTGACGAAGTTTGAAATTTGAGGCCTCTAAGAGGTTCAAGCGAACAGGAGAAGTCCTAAGATACACTTGAGCATTGTTTTGTTATTTTGTTGAGCTTTAAAGATTAGAGGATGATCTGTTGATGTTAGATGTATGAATTGTATTAGTTTCAATACCTAGCAACGCTTTTGATGTAAAGAATGCTTTGGGCTAAGGGTTTTTTTTTGGATGAATGTAACTATTATGATGTTAGATTCAAACTTTAAAGTTGAGGATGATAAAAGTTCAAACGATTGATGATTTGGGAAGAATTCTCATGAAATAGTGGGAATGTATGCTATGTAGTTGTCTAAAAATGAAAGTTGGTAGAATGTATTTTTAATTTATAATTGGATGATGTGATATAAGTATTGTATAATTGTGATTGTGAATCAAAATACAGGCAGAGCCTGAGTATTGATTGTCATTTGAACTTAACGTGTTTATAGATAATTTTGGGATATTCCGAAAAAACAGAGAATCAAAATACATGTTTATAGATAATTTTGGGATAGTCCGAAAAAACAGAGAATCAAAATACAGGCAGAGTCTGAGTATTGATTGTCATTTGAACTTAACATGCTTATAGATATAGATAATTTTGGGATAGTCCGAAAACAGAGAATCAAAATACAGGCAGAGCCTGAGTATTGATTGTCATTTGAACTTAACATGCTTACAGATAATTTTGGGATAGTCCGAAAAAATAGAGAAGGCTTTGCTGAAATTTTTAAATTTTATACTTAAAAAATTTTGAAGTTGAGAAAGCGACGACTTTTAAAATAAGCTAAGTTTAACGGTTTTTTTTTAAAAGGAGTTATCCCTAATATTGAGTTAATGAAGTTAGGTTGTCTCGTGGGGTTCACGTGCCTCGAAGTCAATGTCGTGACATACTTTACTCACAATGGGGAGTTTCAAAATAATATAAAATTACAGTAAATTAACAATCAATTATAGCATAAATTTGCATGAGCAAATCGATAATGTATAAATAAGATGGAATAAAGAAGTTTTCAATCATAATCTCTATTTACACATAAAGATTAATGCCATATGAATTTCTTCAAATAAATTGAAAGAAACTTACAACACAAAATGTGTAATTAAAATTTGTATATTTTTAAATAATAACTGTTATCAATTAATAATAGTATATATACGGAATCTCAATAGGATAAGATAAGTTTAAATTAGCATTAGTAATTTGAATATAAAAACCAATCTAAGACAAGATAATTTTAAATTTTTAAAAAATTATCTAAGCTAATTAATTCTTAAAATTCAAATTTTGACTAATCGAGTAATGCATAATTATTGAGACTAAAAAATTTAGAAATTCTTAAAAATTATGAAAAAAACTTTGGAGGTTAAAAAATCCATAACATTTTTTGTTTTTTATAATAATATAAATAGTATAGATAGAGTTCTAATATAATAATTTCAATAGATAAATATCAAAATTTAAAAATAAGTATATTTGGAAATATTTGGAATTAATCTAGAATAAAATTGAATTAGTTTCAAATGTATTAATTTTAAATTTAAAAAGCATTCAGATTTCTGTAGAACTCAATTTTAGATAAATTTAAATTCAAAATATAATATCAAAATAATAAAATAGTTATATCAGGACAATAAGATTACATTAATCTTAAAACCAAAATTTTGAAAAGATTTGAACTTGAAGCAAACAAATTATGACACATAATTCTAAATAAATATAATTCTCAAAAACTTCATATGAAATCTTGGGGATTAAAAAACTTAAAATATTTTGCTTTATAAAATAGTATATATAGACATAATGCTAGCAAAAAAGATAATAGATAATTTCATATAATATTAAATATAATAGATAATCTAAAAAGAGATAATAAATAATTTGAATTAATTTTAAAAATAATAGATAATTTAATAGATAATGTAATTAGAGATAATAGATAATTTGAACTGATCTTAAAGATAACTGATAATTTAAATCAATTTATTTTCAGAAAAATTGAATTTGGACTAATTTACTTGTGACACATTATTGAATATTAAAAAATTATAAATTTCTAAAAAGATATGATGAAATTTTGGAGCTTAAAAAACCTACAACGTTTTATTTTATATAATAGTAACTATATATAAATATAATACTAGCAAAAAGATAATAAATAATTTTATATAATTTTAAATATGATAGATGATATAATTTTAAAGATAATATATAATCTAATAAATAATGTAATTAGAGATAATAGATAATTTGAACGGATGTTAAAGATAATAGATAATTTGGACCAATCTACTTGTGACACATATTATTGAATATTAAAAAAATTAAAAATTTCTAAAAAATTAAGATGAGACTTTGAAATTTAAAGACCTAACAACATTTTGTTTTATATAATAATATAGATATTATACTATTTTTAAACATTCCACACAAATTTAGTTCCATCAACCTCCAAAGTTGAATTAAAATATATAGTAATACTATATTGTACTATTTTAGAATGATTAGTCTCAAATATATGTATTTTCAAAAGCCGAATAGTTCACATTTAATGTTTGTGTTATAAATTATTTATGTAAAAATAAATTAATTAAATATCAATAATTACGTGATTAATTTGTATTTTTTACTATTTTTTCTAATTATATTTAATATTTATTAAATAAACATAATTAAATTATGCAATTATAAGATTTAATCTAGCATAACTTTTTACATATAATCTATTTAATAAATAGAAATGCTAAATATTCCTAATAGCTATTTATAAAAACGTAAATTAGAGATAAGTCCTGTTTACGAAGGTTATTTATAGATAAATAATTTTTAAAAGTTATATATTTCACTAGATTCTGTTTTAAATTTTTTAATTTTTTTTAACTTTTACATTCGTAGTTGTTAGTAATGATATGACGATATTTATAGAATGATTTATATCATACCTAATACTTTAAAAATTTTATATACTTAATTTTCGCTACTTCATATGATCACTAGAGTTTAATATTTTTTTAACTTCATGTATATGATGAATGCATAAAAGCATTTATAATAATATTTTTATTGATTTATTTTTTGTCATTTTTCGTCATTTACCACTTAACCGCTTCATATCTGTTGAAATGTAGAAAATGATACAAATTAAGCTTTAATTAAATGGCCGCTTCATTTCGTTGCATACATATTAAAATGCAGAAAATGATACAATTAATGTTTCATTAAATGATACATATGAATTTGGCTCATTTTTAAAAAATGACACACATAAAATAATAATATTTTCAAAAATACACATGAAATAACATCTGAAATAATATCAATTTTTGAAATGATACATATTAAGAGTTTCTAAAATGATAAACATAAAATAATAACATTTTCTTAGAATATTTCAGGACATTATTTCATGTCTATCATTTTTAAAACTGATATTGTGACATGTATATTTTTTTTTGTTATAAAAATAAAGTGGTCATTCAATTAATGTGTATCATTTTCTGTAATTTTAGCAAAGATGGCGAAAAATGATATAAAATAGATTAACCAAAATATTATTAATGTGTATCATTTTTGGTTTACATGATATTGTACAATGTGTATCACTTCCTGTTAAAAAAATGCGGCCACTTAATTAATGTGTATCATTTTTTACAATTTTCTCAATGATGATAAAAAATAACATAAAATGGATTATGCAAAACATTATTGCAAAAAATAAAACGACTAAATCCTGCCATTTAATAAAATTAATTTTTTGCAAAATACAATCAGCATGGAATATGATTCCGTAAATGCTATTAACTGTCATTTAATAAAACAGATTTCTTATAAATTTTTCCATTTTAGTTATAAATTCAATTAAACTTAAAAAGAGGTATAAAGGTCAATTTTTTCTGGATATTTAAAAAAAAATTATGGAATACGTAACTTTTAAAAAGAACTTATCCTCAACCACTTTCTTAAAATAGGACATATTCCCAATTTACCCCATTTTTATTGTGATATATGGCATGTTTTAAAACTAAAATTTATTTACATATTTTCTCTCTTTTACTATTTTATCTTTCTTAGGCCTCGTTTGATAACCATTATAAATTGAGTGGGATTAGTAGTGAGGTGGGATTAGGATTGAAATGGGGTGAGATTGGTAATAAAATGAGATTAATTTTTTTGTATTTGATTTGAGTAGGATTAAGTGATGGACTATAGAAACTCGATCATGTTTGATTTGAGTGGAATTAAATAGTGTGAAATTTAATTAAATTTATAGATTTTCAATATTTTGTTTGTACTAAAAAACTAAGTTTTTTATATTAGCTATTAAGTTAATTTATTTTAAAATTAACTTAAATAAGTTAATAAATTAAATTTTATGTTATTTTTTTAATTGTTATTAATTTTTTTAATTTTCAAACTCACTTCTTGGATTAAATAAATTAGAACTTTTTTTTAATATTAATATTAAAACTACTTAATATTAATATTAATATAAAACATAATAAATTACTTAATATTAAAATTAAGTTAAATAATCTAATAAATTACTTAAATTACCCTTATGATGCATCAACTTAAGGCCCTTTTTAATATTAATATTGTAAGAGGGTAAAATAGTAAAATAAAACTAATCCAATGGACAAGGATTGTCAATACCACACCCCCCAGTTTGCTAATCCCACCTTGTCATTGGTTTCATAGTCCGTTGGAATAGCTATCCCTTGCATTTTGTTTAAAACAAACACGGGATTGAAAAATTTAATGAATTAGCAATCTAATCCAAGGTTTTATAACAAGCATCAGACATGGTCTTAGATCTTATTAACTACCTCCAATATCTTTTCATTTCAAATTTAATTTCTGTCTCTATTCAAAATTTAACTTTTTTTCTCTCTCTAAAAAAATAGCGAGTAAAAAGTATATATAAAAAATATATTTTTAATATATATACATATATATATATTTAGGCCATAGTTAAAATAATATAGTTAATTTAATGCATTTTAATTATGATATGCATATATTTTTTTGTAGCTTATACTTAGAATTAAGAGAGAAACTAATAAAAATTATTTTTAATATATTATTACTTTAAATAATTAAGGAGAATATTCACTATTTAAAATTAATTTTATGATAAAATTAATGCACA
>JAULJZ010123460.1:0-11139 GCA_032270985.1 Heliamphora pulchella
AGGGTATTGATTTGTATGCCAGAGGGTGACTACTTTCGTTTCGTGGGTGATTGGGACGAGGGTTTGGTGTCCATGTCTGGTGTTGTTAAGAATCAAAGGAATCTAGGTTTCCTCTTTTCTGCTCTCATGTTAGATGAAATGGTTGGGGTTCGAGGGGAGTTTCCCCTGTGGTTTGTGACTATCTAGATGTCTTCCCTGACGCTCTGTTTCAGTTGCCACCGAGTTGTGAGGTAGAGTTTTTTATCGATCTTGTTCCGAGGGCTGCTCCTATTTCGATGCCATCTTATCGTTTTGTACCGGCTGAGTTGCGAGAACTCAAGGAAAAACTTTAAGAGCTGCTTAATAAGGGGTTTATATGTCTGAGTACGTTGTCGTGGAGAGCTCCAGCTCTGTTTACGAAAAAGAAGGATGGGTTCTTGAGGTTGTGTATTGACTACCGAAAATTGAATCAAGTAGCAGTGAAGAACAAGTATCCTATGCCGATGATTGATGACTTGTTTGATCAGCTGAAGGGTTCGAGTTATTTTTCGAAGATTGATTTGAGGTCAGGGTATTATCAGTTGAGGATTAAGGACTAGGACATAATGAAGACCGCCTTTTGGACTCGTTATGGTCACTATGAATTTTTGGTTATGCCGTTCGATTTGATGAACGCTCATTCGACATTCATAGGTTTAATGAATCGTATCTTTCATTCGTATCTGGACAGTTTTGTGATTGTGTTCGTGGATGACATTCTTATTTACTCACCCACGAGGGAGGTGCATGAAGAACACCTACGTATTGTTCTACAGCTTTTGAGAGAGCACAGTCTGTATGCGAAATTTGAGAAGTGTGAATTTTAGATGTCTGAGGTGAGATTTCTTGGATATGTGGTATCGAAGGATGGGGTATTAGTGGATTCTTCGAAGACTGACGCAGTGATGGATTGGGAACGATCGAAGCATGTATTTGAGATCTGCAGCTTTTTGGGTTTGGCAAGCTACTACTGGTAATTCGTGAAAGATTTTTCTAGACTTGCTGCACCGATGACTCGTCTTATGCGAAAGGGAGTCATGTTCATTTAGAGCATGCCCTGTGAGTTGGCATTCCAAGAGTTGAAGAAGAGGTTGACCAGTGCACTAGTGTTAGTTATTCCAGAATGTGGTTCGAGTTACACAATGTATTATGATGCGTCGCATGATGGTTTGGGTTGTGTTTTGATGTAGGAAGATGAGGTTGTGGTTTACGGATCTCGACAGTTGAAAACTCATAAGAAGAACTATCCGACACATGATTTAGAGTTGGCAGCTGTGGTATTTTCTTTGAAGACATGGCGGCACTATCTTTATGGTGAGCATTTTGAGGTTTTTTTCGATCACAAGAGTTTGAAATACTTATTTTCACAAAAGGATCTAAATCTACGCCAGCGGCGGTGAATGGAGTTTATGGGAGAGTATGACTTTGAACTGTAGTACATTTCGAGAAAGGCCAATGTTGTGGCTGATTGCTCTTAGTAGGAGATCTTATGGTCCGATAGCTTCCATTTCCATACGAGAATGGGATATGCTTGGAGAGGTTGGTGAGTTTGATCTATGTCTCGAGGAGACAGCGAAGGGTGCGACCTTATTTTCAGTCGTTTCACGACCTATGTTGGTTGCTCGTGTGCTAGGGTTTAGCAGACCGATCAAGAGGCTTAGATATTACGGGATTGTATTGCTAGTGGAAAGAACACCACGGGATGGGTTGTGAACCCGGATCAGAGTTTGAGGTTGGCAAGAAGATTATTTATACCAGAGTCGTGTCGTGCCAATGTACAACGTGATTTTCATCATTCTCGTCTTGCAATGCACCCAGGAGGCACTAAGATGTGTCATGTTGTACGCCGTCAGTTCTGGTGAAAGAAAATGAAGAGAGATGTAATTCAGTTTGTTTTTAGGTGCCTTACTTGTCAGCGGGTAAAGACGGAGCATCAGAGACCAGCAAGGTTGTTACAGCCGTTGCCAATATCAAAATGGAAGTAGGAGAACATCACGATAGACTTTGTATCGGGACTTCCAAGATCGCCTAAGGGACACGACGCTGTTTGGGTTGTAGTCGATAGGCTGACGAAGTCTGCACATTTTCTTCCCATTCGCGTGAAGGATTCTGTGGACACATTGAGTAGAATGTATATTAGTGAGATAGTGCGGTACATGGAGTATCTATATCTATTATTTTTTATCGAAACCCACGCTTTACATCGTGCTTTTGACAAAGTCTTCAGGTGGCTTTAGGGACGAGCTTGATTTTTAGCACTGCGTTTCATCCGCAAACGGATGGTCAGTCTGAGCAGACCATACAAAATTTAGAGGATATGTTGAGAGCTTGTGTGCTTGATTTTTGGGGTTCTTGGGAAGATCAGTTACCGTTGGCAGAGTTTGCGTATAACAACAGTTATCAGTCTAATATTGGGATGGCACCTTACGAGGTTTTGTATGGTAGGCCGTGTAGGTCACCAGTGTGTTAGACAGATGTGGGAGAGACCGTAATTTTGGGACCAGACTTGGTACGTGAGACGACAGAAAAGATCACTGTGATTCACCAACATCTAGTGACAGCTTAAAGTCGTCAGAAGAGCGATGTTGATCAGAGGAGAAGACTTTTGGAGTTTGGGGTGGGGGATCACGTGTTTCTAAAAGTCTCGCCAATGAGAGGTTTGATGAGGTTTGGCCGTAGTGGGAAGCTATCACCGCGTTTTATTGGGCCGTTTGAGATTCTTGAAAGGATTAGAGAGGTGGCATACCATCTGGCTTTACCACCTCAGCTGGCATCTGTGCACAACATGTTTTATGTTTCCATGTTTCGAAAGTATGAGCCTAACCCGTCACATGTTTTGGATTGGGCTGAGTTGTGAGTAGAGGAGGATGCTACTTATGAGGAGCGACTTGTAAAGATCCTGAACACGAAGGAGCAAGTGTTGAGAGGGAGAACCATGCTTATGTCAAGGTTCTATGGCTTCATCACAGTGTTAAGGAAGCAATGTGGGATCTTGAGTCCAGAGTTCGTGCTAGATATCCGAAGTTGTTTGCTTCGTGACCTTGTAGCGAATTTCGGAAAGGAGGGAGAGTTGTGAGACCCGGTTCCTTTTCATTTTCATATGTATATTTGATGTGTTGGTTTTGGCTTCATCGATTTTAGAACATGTGTTACATGTATTTTTACCATTTAGAAATGCATGATAGGTTGGTTTACTTTTGTAAACAAGTTTGGTTGGTTTGTTTTGGGGTTGGAATCTTTTTCCCCCGTTGGCGCTAGGGTTTGCTTTTCTCCGTTGTTTAGTTGACGGAACTAGGCTGGTCAGTCGACTGAATGGTCAGTATAGTGGTTCAGTCGACTGAACTGGGTCGGTGGAGTTTTTTTTGAGATTCCAAAAGCCTTCTTCAGTCGACTGAAGTGGGAGGTTCAGTCAACTGAACTTCTGTGTTTGGGCGTGGCCTATAAATATTAGCCTTTGGGAAGATATTTTAAAAATTTGTTTCTTCTTGACTAAGTTTCCTCTTTTAAACATAAACCCTCCACTTTCTCTCTAGTTTTTCGAGGGGGCTCGGGCTTGGTTTTTGGCGATTGAATAGCAGATCCTTGCTATCCACGTCGAGGGCTTCGTGTTCATCTAGCGGATTCTCGTTTCAATGAAGTTTATTTTTCGAGGCGTCGAGTTTTTAACCCAACGAGATAGGATTCTAGACTATCTTACTATTAAAGGGTACTACATGCTATTATATACTTTTTTACCGTTTGAAAAGGGTATAAATGTTGAATTTTATGTTTAAACCGTATTTGTTGGATAAAAATCATGTTTTGTGTGTTCTTATGGTTTCTTACATGTTGATGGACATGTGAATGTCGGTGGTTTTCAAAAGTGGTTTGCAAACGAAGAGATTTATGAAAAGCCTTGAGAATCGAGGTTTGGATGTTTGGAGTTAACCCTTAGGGTTGAGTCTCGATTTTTAAACGTTTTGGTAGAAATTATGTAAACATTTTTAAAAGTATTATTTGGTCTCCATGGTTAATGGATGACATGGCGGATGGCCGTTGGATATTTTGTACATGTTTAATATACTATTAGAAATGTTTTTCATAGTCGAGCTACATATTGGTTTTTAATGATTCGATAGATGTGCCGTGACAGTGTGTGTGTATTTGGGCCGCCATTGCTCATCGGTGAAAGTTTGAAAACCTTGCGCAAGTAGGTGCTTCGCTCCTTCGAGTTAATCCCCGT
Organism: Heliamphora pulchella; assembly: GCA_032270985.1. Taxonomy (NCBI): domain Eukaryota; kingdom Viridiplantae; phylum Streptophyta; class Magnoliopsida; order Ericales; family Sarraceniaceae; genus Heliamphora; species Heliamphora pulchella. The sequence goes on from JAULJZ010123460.1 coordinate 4,241, forward strand.
AAAGAAGTGGTTACCCCAGTGAGAGATGTGCGTTGTCGTGACTCCGTATAGAATTTGTCATTACCTAACGGGTCTCGAATGGCTTGGGTCTAGGGTAATGGGCAAGAGTCTATAATTGCTACATTTGTCCCGGGTGTGACAGAGTCGGTACATAGGGATTATTGTCGGTTGTGTGAACCGAGTGAAAAATAACGTTTTGCTACTGTTTTTCTTTAAGTGTTAGACATTATTTACATTATATGAAATGCGTGGTTTTAGGAATGAAAAACCGTTTTGAGGCTCGTATGGTTGAGTCGATTTTATGCTATGTAATTGGATATCATGCTTTACTGCATTATAGTCTATTTCTATTGGGTTTCAGCCCACGCTGTGGGATTTGTGAAAACTTTTTTCAGGTATAGGTGGTCACGAGAGTTGATCTAGAAGTGCCCGAGGTGGCAGAAGACTTTTGTTTAGTTTTTCTTTTTGTTATGGAATCATGTACTGTTACATGTTTTGCTTGTTCCTGGAAGCAAGTTTTGTAAGCCTTGAGGCAATATATATTATGTATGTATGGAATGGAATGTATGTTGTCTTGAGAGAAGAATCTTGGGTAACCTTTTTAATTCCAAATGATATACATATATATGTTGGTTGATTGTTTACAAATTAAACCTAGTTTTCGTTTATTTCTTTGACCCATTTTGACTCGGGTGGTTATGGTGGTTCAGTAGGCTTTTCACGTAACCTTGAGTTTTGGAGCGTAACAATTAACAAGTTCTAAAAATTCAAATTGAAATAAAATCAATTATGTATATTTCGGGGTGTTTGGCAAAACTTTTTCTATCTGGTTTTAACTTTCTGTAACTAATTTTAGTAATAAGTTATAATTTTTTTTAAACACTCACAACTTCTGCTACAAAATATAACTTTTTTTTTCTATTTTAGCTTTTAGTTAACACATTTATCAAACACTCACATGTATTTGCTATAAATTATAATATAAAAATTACTAGTTTCAGTAATACCAAACCCAAACACCCATATTATAAGTTATGACATTTGATAATTTCTGACTAACATGTAATTATCTCTGTGCACATTGAGAATAAAAATTCACAGAAATGGCCCATGGTATTTTATCTATAAATAAGAGCAAATCTAAGTTAATTTTTAGATTTAAAAATTTATTCTATTTATAGAAATCTTAATGGAACCAATGCACTTAAAAATCTTAGAATAAGACTAATTATTAATTAATTCTATTTTTTTTTATCACAATACATCTTTCTATTTTTCACGCTCCTTTTTTCCTTTTTTTTTTTTCCTTCCCATCTTGGGCAACTATTGTTCCCTGCAGCCGCTAATTAAGGAGGGTGGACTTTGGACTTTGAACTTCGGCGCCATACGTTGGACTTACTTGAATGGGATACTCCGGTGGGATTATTATTAATTAGATCAACATGGTTAATAGATCTGATGACTGTGTGGAGTGATTCTAAATGCACACAAGAATTTTAATATTTATTTATTATAATTGTAATCCTAAATAAAATTACCATTTTGTACACCTACACTTCAACTTCTCTCCCACCAGTCCACCATCAATCTGCCCCACTACCAATTAGCTTTCCTAAGCCCTAATAAGCACCACCCTTCTACTTGCCAGCTGCTTCCACCCATCCCTTCACACGATCCAACTCAATCTGGTCCCTCTCACGAGCCTCTCTCCCAGTCTCCCTCCCATCTGAGATTGGGTTTCCAGCGATCTTCTAATTCTATTCATCTCATTTTACATAACCCAATCCCATGTTCAACCATATGGGGAATAGGACAAATACTAGTAGTGGGGGAATTAATAATACTATTTTTTAAAAAAATTATTGTATATTTAGCATTTTGTGAGATTGATTATTCAATAAATCTATAGTTTTTTTTATTGCTTGTTGCATTGAAATAAGAAAAATACAATTTTGTATGATTATAGGACTAATAATCTTAGGACAATGGTCCAATCATCATCCAATCATGGGATACAATTTTGGGTTTCAAAGAGAAGATCTCATTTACATTTTATTTCCCACTGGAGAACCATAAAAGAATATGAGAGAAGAGGAAGTAAATGCACAAAGTTGCAAGGCATGTTACATTTTCAAATGTGCGGGTGAGGTATACGCTTTGTCAAGAACCGTATGAGAGTGGGTGCATGTATACTTTTTGCCAATAAAAAAAAGGGACTTAAATACTTTCGGTTAAAAAAAAATCTTCACATATGTGATCCAGTTTTATCAACGGACTTTAGTTTGAATGGCATGTAAATTTACTTGCTAACCAAGTGTGCGCGTTACAAACTTGAGATTTGTTCGGCACAATCAGGGCCCAGTTGATTGGCCTAATACTGAAGACCCCAAACAAAAAAATGGGCCAAGCTCCTCGCCGCCGAACTCACTAGATGCTCCTTGCTCCGCCGGCGAACTCCTGCAATCACCAAGAACACCGTTAGTGCCTTCCGGCCTGGTATGACCAGGAGGCACTCCGACGCTCAAGTTAGATATCTCTCAGGGAGGTTTCTAATCAAGAGCTTGGGCTAAGAATTCCGTACCTGTATGTTTGAGAGTGCCTTCCTTTATATAGGGGTTGAAACCCCATGAGGCTGAATCCTCTTAGGATTCTGCTTTTTGATTCTTTAGAGATTTGCTTCCTATCCTGTGGATCCAATTTTGATTTGTTTCCATCTTGTATATCCGATCAAATCGTATACAAGATGGAAACTTATCTTTCCATTGAGAGGCCGACATGAGCTTCATTGGTTCGAACTGCCTCTGCCTGGGGTGGGCCGAACTTGTATGGCCCGAACAACTGATGGTTCGGGCTTCTTCGAGGGCTGGACCAGCACGCTTTGGGCTGGCCTCCCTTATGGGGCCTTGGTCCCATTTGATTGGGCTGGGCTTTAGGCCCATAACTTTTATCCTCTCTCAACTGCCCCCAACTCTGGTTCTCGCATGACTAGACAACTTGGGGGGAGATCCAGAGTTTAACGATCTTGTTCCGTTAACAGTCAAGGTTCTGCGCACCTGTTCGGGGAGCCTGCTACGTACCGGAGTCCCAAGTGATGCTTTCTTGTTTGGAAGCCTTTATTCGGTTCTTCAGGGATGGTTAAGCTTCCCAGACCTCTTGGGCTCCTCTCATAAATGATGACAGCTGACCTCGAGCCCTGTTCTGCTGACGTGGCGTGCTTTGATTGGATCCCTGGAGAGGCACGCGTCGTTCCAGGGAACAACATTTGTAATAATTAGAAATGGCGCATTTAATGCGCATGTCTTTTCAAACGTGACGGGTATAAAAACCCATTGAGACGCCATTTTCACTTTTTACGATTTTTGAACTTCCTTTCTAAAAACCTCTCTGCGATTCCCGGCGAACTGAACTCCCATCTCCGGCGAAGTGTTTTTCCAAAAACCGGCGACCGTCTATCGTTGCAAGAACTTGTAAGCATCTCGGATTCCCTTTAGCTGCTCTTTTGTTGTTTTGAGATTAATTTTACCCTTTCTCTCCTTCCTCTTTTCTTTTCTTCAAAAATGGGCAAACTCAGAAAGCTTGTATCGACGCCGGCGGCCATGCATGAATTTCGGCATCGATACAATATCCTGGAGGATGTTGGTATCACCCTGGCCAATCCTAGAGATTCCCGAGAAGGTAACTGGAAAAAGCTCCCACTTCCACTTGTAGCCATAGTGGAAGGAGGAGTTCGGTTTCTCGTTTCCCATTCATCCCCTTCTTCGGCGAGTTCTCCGAAATTTACCAGGTAAGCCCCATGCAAGTTTCTTCAAACGTATTCAGAGTAGTCATGGGGGTTGTAGAACTAAACTGTATTTTGGATACCAATCTTGGTATTTGGGATATAGTTTACTGCTACAATATGGTGAAACACTCTTCTAGATGCTATTTTCTCAAAGCAAAGAGAGTGGCCGAGAAGCTTGTCATCGAATTGTCGAACTCTAGTAAGGATGTTGATGATGACTTCCTGTACATCACGGGGAACTTCGAGTTCAGTCCCGGGGAAGAGCACGACATCTTCACCATCCCTCGAAAGGACGAACTGGGACCCGATAGCTCCCCCCACCACCTGTTTGTTAGTATGCTCTGCTGGGTTCTCATTATTCTACGTATCTTGTTTCTAACAGTTTCTTTTTGTTCGGTGTAGGAGAAGTTGCAAACAACCGAGCACGTGGACCTTTACCCGGGGTTCACATAGAAGACCTGAGAAAAGTCTGGTCATATAAGGGTCTTCCTGAGCAAAAGGGCCTTGGAAGGGCTGCCCATATCCTGCTCAAATACGTTCCAACCTACAGAAGCTTCATTAGACCGAATACCTCGAGAGTTCGGATTACAGCCGTCGCTTCAGATCCAACCGAGGTCCCATAGGCGATCGTCCTCCCCTGCACCAAGGCAGAAAGGCAGGTGACCATTGCCCAGCCTCCCCTGACGTCTGACGAGCCCGACCCCTCGTCCTCGGGCAATACTATTTCTATTTCATCTTCTTCATCCTCCTCCATTGATTTTTTAATTTTTGAAGACATTGTCGAGATGGCACAGAAGAAAGTCACCGCCGCCGACCTCAACCAATTCCTGACCCTGGGTGGTCCCAACAGGAAAGTAACTACTGCGCCTTTGGCACCAGCCAACCTTACCTCCGAACTAACGGAGGAGGCTGCTCCAATCTCAAAGGTCAAGTCTTCGCCACCGTTGAAGAGGCTAAAGAAGACCGGGGGATCCCCACCAAAAGAGAAGGGAGAGGGGAAAGAGAAGGAAAGAGAGAAGGAAAAGGAGAAGAAAGAGAGAGAAAGGAAGGAGAAGAGAGAGAGAGAAAGGAAGGAGAAAGGGAAGGCTGTAGCGGAGCCATCCGAGGGGGTTGAGCGCTGGACTCCCGAGCTGAAAAAGGGTGACCGAGTGATCGCCGTGGAGGACCGGGCAAAATCCCCGGACACCGCCTTCGGGCTGTCGAAGGCCCTCCTGCTGTCGAGCGATGTAGAGGAAGCACGGAGGCTACCTCATGAAAGTCTGGTGGAAAGCTCCATTCGACATTCCATCCAGGTATTCCTTGTGGCCGTCCTTTTTGGCTTCCCACTATATCTTCTGTCTTTGTGTATAAAATTTCTCCTTCCCCCCCCTCCCTTTTTTTTTTCTTTTGTAGGGTCTCCAACGCCTGGTGGCGGCCATGGAGAGGCTAGATGAGAGGGAATTGGAGCTTGCTAAGCTCTTAGAGAAGAACCAGCTGTACCTCTAGAAGATGTCTCAGATGGAGGCTAGTATCTGAGCGAAGGACAAACTGCTCGGTGCTGCGCATGCTCGGGCGTCTGAGCTGGATATTTCTGAGATTGCTTTGAAGCAGCGCCTGAAGGAGAAGGAGAAGTCCCTTGCCGACACCGTGGTTCTCCTTGGACAGACCGAGGCCGAGATGGACAAGGCTAAGGAGGAGGCTTCGAAGGCTTATTCGGCTGGGGTGGCTGAAGCTACTGAGGACTACAAATCCCAGATCCCTGGCCTCCAAGATCTAATTTTTGGCTTCCCTTAGGAGGCTGCACTCAAAGCCGCTGGGGTCGAGGAATCCTCCCCCTTATACGCAGAAGTCCCTCTACTGAGCAAGTAAGCCACGGAGGATGGAGGTGAAGAGGTCAGGGATGCCAAGGACGGTACTGCTGAGGCTGCAACAGGAGGAAACGCTGAGGCGGAGGCAACGTGACCCGATGATTGCCGAAGAAGTGGGGACCCCAATGGAAACCACCGAAGACTTCTTAGTCATCCCCTGATACCCTTGTCTTTCTTCTTTATTTATCTTTGTATTGCCTTCTTTGGGCTTTCTGTAGCTTCGAGGGTTTTAGCACCTTTTTTTAATGAAATTCCTTTTCTTCATTTGCACTTGTACTTGTTTGAGTGCGTTTTGTCTTCAGAGAACTCCCATGCTAAGAGCCCAAGCAATTCGGGCATACTTCCACACTTATCTTTTTTAGGCTTAACTATCCCGAGTGTGGGATCCTTTTCCATGCCAAGGGATAAACCAGTCCAGATGAGCATCGAACTAAGTTTTATTAGGCCTAAACATCCTAAGTATGGGTTTGATATCCATACTGAGGGCTTAATGAGTTCGGATTAACATCGAACTGAGCCTCTTTAGGCTTAATCTTCCTTAGTATGTGATCAACATCCATGCTAAGGGCAATATTAGTTCGGATAAATTTTGAACTTAGCCTTTTTAGGCTTAATCTTCCTTAGTATGGGATCACCATCCATGCTAAGGGTTATATTAGTTCGGATAAACTTCGAACTGAGCCTCTTTAGGCTTAATCTTCCTTAGTATGGGATCAACATCCATGCTAAGGGCAATATTAGTTCGGATAAATTTCGAACGTAGCCTTTTTAGGCTTAATCTTTCTTAGTATGGGATCAACATCCATACTAAGGGCTATATTAGTTCGGATGAACTTCAAAATTAGGCTGCTGAAATTCGCTGTGCTTAAAGTACCTAGGGTATGCCCCCCAAGTTTTTGTCGGCAAGACCAAGTGATAAAAACTTCTGAAGGAGAAAATTCATGCCGAACAGCGGCGTTTTATTAAGAATGAAAAATTACAAAAAACTATAAGATTTAAAAGTAAAACTTGTGGAGATTATTTGCATTCCATAGCCTAGGGACTTCTTTTCCATTCATGTCTTGTAGGTGGTATGCTCCAGTGCCACCTTTGGAGGTAACCTTGTACAGACCCTCCTAGTTCGGGCCCAACTTTCCCTGTACTGGATCCTTCATATGGCCGAGCACTTTCCTTAGGACCAGATCTCCTATGCCAAACTCACGGTGTTTCACCCTCTTATTGTACCCTTTGGCAAGGGCTTGCTGGTAGGCTACCAATTTAATGGTGGCCAT
>JAULJZ010123481.1:0-11139 GCA_032270985.1 Heliamphora pulchella
CAAGTTAAAAATATTAATAAACCATTATCCCAATGGACTTAAATCCATAGGCCAACCCAAGCAGCCGCCCGCTTAAGTTTTAAAAGAAAAAAAAAAAAAAACTTCATTATGGTAGTATTAGTATTAAATATTTTAAAATTGTATTAGTTAGTCTTTTAATTTTTTTAAAAAAATTTAGTATCTGTCTCGTACAAGATTGGCCCTGTTTGGTCTAAATTGTAGATATTTTTTTTTAGTTGTTTTTTTTTAATTTTCTTTTTTTTTACTAAAATTTTTTATTTTTTCAAATTGTCTTGCTAAAATGAACCGAAAAGGTAAAAAAATTTGATAAAAAAATGCAAAAAGTTTATTAAATACGAAAATAACTAACATTAAATTTGGCTAATGTTTGTATTTTTTAAACACTTTTTATATTTTGATTAGTTTTTTTAAAAAATTTTGACTCGCTCGATGAGAGGAACTGAAAAATATAATAGTTTGATTGAACAATAAAAAAGATTCAATAAAGATAAAAATAAGCAATATTAATTTTGACTTATTTTTGTCTTTAAATTTTTTTTTTTATATTTTGATTATTTTTTTATTTTTTTGGTTCTTTTTGATAAAAAAAATTAAAAATTATAATAATTTTATTAAACAACGAAAAAAAATCGTTAAAAACAAAAATAAACAAAACAAAATAAGCACAACTTTTGGCCCATAAATTAAAACAGTGTATCCTTGAATCCGGTTTTCCATAAACTTACTTACTTTTGTTGATCAATAGGTCACCGGAGTCATCAAAGGTGAGAATGAAGATGGTGTACGCTAGCTCCAAAGATAGATTCAAGAGGGAACTGGACGGGATTCAAGTGGAGCTGCAAGCAACAGATCCCAGCGAGATGAGCATTGACATTATAAAATCACGAGCTCTCTGAAGTCCCAAAACCCCTTCCCCTCCCTTGCCTCTCTCTTCTTTCTTGATTTCTACTTAACTACCAGCTTTGGCTTTGCGCATTTCTGGTTTTGGTAGTTCTTTTGGGTGACTCATATATATGTAGGGTAATTCAATATTATCCATGCACTCTTCTGCCAAACTCTGTTTTTCTGTGAAGTTGTATTGTTTGTATAAACAAAGATAAACCATATTTTCTTGTTTCGGTAATTCCTTCTATTTAAACTTTTTCTTCAAGAAGGAAAAAGGTTCTGAAAAGCTATACAGATGATATAGTGCATTCCATTTGCAATGCTAAGGTCTACTCTGATGCACAAGGTTTTAATCGTCTTTTTCTTTCTCTTTTTCTTATTGTTTTTGTTGTTTTTTCAGCTTAAATGGGAGATTGGACTTGTATTAGACCTGGTCTACTCTGATACACCATTGCCTTGTTTGTTAACTTGGATTAAATGGGAGATTGGACTTTAAAAACATGTTAGACCTGAAAATTAGATTTTGTTGTCTATTCGGATTAATAATTTCACGTTGGTTTTGTGGAATTTAACTGCGTAACAATTTTACTTTTTAGCTTTTGATATTATTGGTATGGCGTCTTGGATTAGCTTTTTTACAATAATATGTAGAACCCATGTTACTTATCTTTCTTTTCATATTCAATTTCCATCTCCCGAATTAAACTGATTGTTGTTCTATTTAACCTTTTTTGGGTACAAGTTGTTGTTCTATTTAACTTTTTTGGTACAAGTAGCTGTTCTATTTTTATTGAAACACATGCAATTGTTCAAATCACGTACACTTGGCATATCCTTTTAGAATTCTATCTTTTTATTTTTCTTTTGTCAATCTAAAGGTAATTTGCAAATACCAGTAGAATCAAATTAAACTGGGCATTCAATTGCATTAGAAAGTAGCATACGCTAACAAGCATAACAACTTACAACTTTTTACGACGAAAACCTCTCCACACAAAGAGAGAGTCGAATCCTTGACCATCCAAGTACTTAAAAATGCATTCGTAGACAATCATTTCATTTATGCTAGTGAGCTGAAAAGGGACATTACAAAGATATTTTATCAAATATGTTGTGGACATGCTTTGAAATGAAAACCAATGTAATTATGTCATTGTGGGTGTGGACATTACTAGTAATTTTATTCTTCAACTAATTGCCGCACAAAATCAACTTTCTCACCATTGTCATAGAAGAGAATGCAGCTTGTAAAAAAATAGGCTTTTTATTCAGGAATTTTATCAAACATGTTGTAATCAAGAAGTGAAAACGAAAAAGCAAACCCTTACATTCCAATTCTCATTGCCCTGTTTATTAGATTCATTCATCAACCTTCTTTCGCTGCTGCTTGGATACAGAAAAAAAAAAAAAAAAACCAAACTCTTACCTTCCAATTCTCCGTCGCGACACAAAAAGGGTTTGGATTCTGTCTATGAAAAGATCTTCACGCACAGATAATAATCATCTAACAATTTTTTGTGAAGGTAAACCGCGTTCTGTGAGATGAAAAACAGGTAGAGAAGGGGCGCACAACACTCACCGAACAGAAGAAGAAGTAGTGCAAAAACTAGTTCGTGAGATGAAGAACAGTTGTAGATAAAAAACTATATTAATAATATACAGAACGAATGAACAGTAACTAACTAAAAGTGGCGAGCTACTGTACATGAAACAAAAGAAGCGAGTGTTTATTGAGCCTGCTGGAGCATTGCTTTTGGAAGGATCAATCAAAACAGCTAAGAGTCCCGTTTAGCCAATCTGCTATTGAGCATTGCTTTTGGGAGGATCAACTCGTCAAAACAGCTAAGAGTCCCGTTTAGCCAATCTGCTATTGATGCTCTAATAAGGTGAAAAGGCATATGCGTAGCTATATAGATTTTATTGGTTTCAATTGACCTCCCACAACTTTGAAATATATATATATATATATATATATATATATATATATATATAACCTATGTACTATGTAGTCAATTTGTAAAATTTAGAAAACTTTGATAAATCGACTCCTTTAAAATTATTAGGAAAAACTAAGTTGAAGGTGCCAATTTCTATTGGAAAAAATAAAACCTAGTTGAGAGCCACTTTTTTTCTTTTTTTTTTTAAACAAATGATTTTTGGTGTTTATAAGAATATTTTTCTACATTATAAGATATTTTTAATAACACAAATAATAAATATATGGTACAATATTTTAAAAATAAAGCTATGCACGAACAATTCTGTAAGTGTTTTTGCATGGTTTTAATTGAAGACATAACATATTAATGACCCAATTATTATTTTGGTACGTATAATTTGAACTGGAATTACTTTACTCGATGTTATTTTGATAATATGTTCCAATATACTGTGTGAACGTTAATTTTAATGCATTTTGTACAACAAAAAATACAATATAATAAATGATATCACTAAATAAAATTCTAGACTACACTACTGTACAAAAGCACCGGCCACCTAGACTTAACCTTTCTTGCAGAATTATAAAAACATTCAGCCCTCATTTGACAACATGACTTTAACCCAAGTTTTTTGCTTGAAGCCATTTAAGCCAAAAAAACCAAAAATTCATTTGAGAGAGAAATAGGATAAAAGTTTAAAGTAGCATTAAAACAATAAGACAAAAATTATTATAATTTTTTAAAATTTATTTTTAGATAATTTTATATTCAAATTACATCTTGTTTGATAGATTTTGACGAATAAATTTTAAAAATATAATTTTTATAAAAAATAAATGTGTATAATAAAAGTTATGATATTTTTAAAAAATATAAAAAAATTATGTAAAAAGCAAAAAAAGCTAAAAATATTTAAATTAAAAAATAATTTTTTTAAATTTTTTACACTTTTAAACAAAAAAATAAAAAATCAACTTAAAATAGACTTGCGGCCAGTTCGAGAGGTTAATGTCACTTATTGGAACAATTTAAAAGAATAAAAAGATTTATTAGCTTGTGTTTAGTCTAACAAATCTAACATTTTTTTTTTAGTATTTCTTAATCATTTGTAATTTTTTTTTATTTTTTATTTTAAAATTTTTACTCTTCGGTTACGAGAGACATTTTAAAATTATGTCCATTCAAATTAAAAAATTTTTTTTTACTAAAAAAAGGCCATAAAAATTCTAGAAGTCTGTTAAGTTGGATGTCTAGTCTGTTTTTTTTTTTTTTTAAGCTTTTGGGTCATTTTGTTTACTTTTTAATTCTCCCGAGAAGAGAAATTTTAAAAATATATTCACTTAGATTTAGACTAAAAAAATACATTAATATAAAAAATAGATTAACTGCCTTCTTATTAAAAAGTATATCTCTATAATAAGATAAAATAATTTGATGTAATATTTTATGTAAGTGTTAAAATTTAAACTCTTAAAATAAAGGTCCTATTTGGACAAATTATTTATTTACTTATTTGACTTATTTAGCCTTCAATAAACAAACATGTTTGGGCAAACAAATAAGTAAGTTTTACTTAGTAAAACTATGCTTATTTGCTTATTTTCAGTTAAACTCCTATTTACTTGTAAAAAGACCAAATTGCCTAAAAAGCAATTAAATTGTTATACTATGATTGATTAGTATTGTGGATATTAATGTAATTTTATAAATATAAGTAAATAAATCAATAAATAAATTTTTTTCCAAACGAATGCATTTCACAAAAGTCACTTAAAAGCCAATTATCCAAAATGTATTTATTTATTTATATTTGTGTTTCTTTCATAATAAGCAAATAATCAAACAAGCAATTTGTCCAAACGGCCAAAATAATTTTGATCTCTAATTTTGTTCCCTCCCCTCTTAATGTTTTTTGAGTAGAAATGTAAAAATAAACATTTGTTGATATTAATTCACCTTTAACTAATTTAATAAATTAATAATTTAATTTTTATTTTTAATATTTTTTTTCTTTCATAAATTAAAAAATTACATTTTAAATTGAATGCCTGGAAATTGATCTATTAATTAATTATTAAATTATTAATATTATTTTTTATTTTATTTTTAAATTATTAAAAATAAATAATTTAGTGTATTTAGGCCTTGGCAACTAACTTTAAATCGACCCTTTTGAATTTTTGATCAACGTCAAAAACTCAAAAAACTTCATTTAGAAATCTAAAGGCTTTAAGCTGTTTAGCCTTTTTACTTTTTTATATAAAATAATTTTATTTATTTATAAAAATTATCATAACATTTATTATACATGTTTGTCTTTTATAAAAATTATATTTTTAAAATTTACTCGTCAAAATATATCAAACTAGATATATATTGAATATAAAATTATATAAAAATAAATTTTAAAAATTATAATATTTTTTTAAACTTAAAACTCTTTTGGCTTAATGGCAATTGTGTGAGCAGATTGGATTGGAGCGGATCGAATTCTTTTTTAAAACCAATCTATCTTTGATTGGTGATCATTTTTTCAACCAATTACCAATCTATTGATTATCACAGCCAAGTTGAGTAATATTTTTTTTGCTATTTTAACCAGCGATTTGGGTGATTTAGCAGGTTAAATTTTTTTAAAATTTTAATAGTAGTTTTCTTAAAATTTATTTCTAAAAATTAAACCTATTGCAGCCTTTAAAAAAAATATATTTAATATGTCAAATAAAAGACTAACTAAAAATAATAGTAGTAATTCAATAATAATAACAACCTAATTAAACATTTCTAACAATATTATTTACATTATATGCTTGTTAAAAAAATATTCACAACACATAATTAAAGTAATAATTAAAATTATAAATATTATAATTTGTTCATTATGAATTATATAAAATTTATATAAATATAAACATGTATATAAGATTGAAAGTTATCATATGTAGAAATTCGATAACTAATATATATATACTTTTAGGCGAATTGGATGTATTGAAAAAATATAATTCGTAAGCAACACATCTTTCTTATTTATTTACCCAACTCATCCAACTCAATTCATACACTCACATAACCGTACGAGCTGATTTGGGTTAAATTGAGAGTTGGCAAGTTATTTACACATTTTTACTTAAAGTTATTTTAAATTAAGCTTTTTCACTTATTATTTTTTTGCTTCAAATCACTCTTACAATTTACCAAAATAAATTAATTTTTTATTTATTTAACTTAAAAGCAATTTTAAGTAAAAAACTTAAAACTAAATTGTCAAACAAGGCCTTAGGCACGGATTATTTAAAAAGATAAAAAACAAATAAGAGTTAGTTTAGAAAATCGACTTTAAGCTGATTTTTTGATTTTAAATCACTTTAAATTAAAAAATTAAAAGATTCGTTTACTTGTAATATAGATGGATTTTAAGCCAAAGTTTTAAAGTGATTTTAAGCTAAAAAATAAAAAAATTTATTTAAAATTATTATAATTTTTAAAATTAATTTTTAGATAATTTTATATTTAATATAGATCTTGTTTGATAGATTTTGACGAGTAAATTTTAAAAATAATTTTTTTATAAAAAATAAATGTGTATAATAAAATTATGATATTTTTAAAAAAATATAAAAAATTATATAAAAAAACTAAAAGTTCGTAAATTAAAAAACTAAATTTTTTAACTTTTTAAAATTTTAACAAAAAAAAAGAAGTAAAAAGCCGGTTTTAATTAAATTTATCCGAAAACCGGTGTTTTTTGACTGAGGGCAGCGGGCATCGGGCAGCCCCCGCGGGCACCTGAAACTCTGCACGCAGAGAGAGAGAGAGAGAGAACGAGAGTCAGTAGTAGTATCTGCGTGTAGAGAGCGAGAGCAAACACGAAAAAGTTGCGAGCAGATAAAAACAACGAAAACGAAAAGAGAAGAAGTGCGAAGATGGAGACGACTCTACAGCTTACAATCCACCTGCTCTACTAAAACGACGGTATCGTCCTTCGATGATCGCAATCCTCTCAGAAAATGGAGGAGATTTTGGCTACATTTGGTGGCGAGTTAGGGTTTTTTGGGAGTAATGTGGAGCGATAGATGAGAGGTAGAGAGAAAGAAAAAAGCAGCGATGGAGCGAGAGATCGCTGTTTCGTCTCTTCTGTGGCTGGTCATGGCTTTTCATCCTCTGACGATGATCTCTGCTAATATGGAAGGTGTGTGTGTACTTAACCACCTCTCGGCCATTTTTTGGGACGTTGATTTGTTGAAATGTGTACTTGAGACTGTAACTTACTGTAGCTATGCTTTTTCTAACTGATACTGAATTTAGAAATATTCAAATAATTATGCATTTAATTTAGTGTTTTATACATATTTTTTTAATAATGGTGTGTACTTTCTAGGAAAAAAGCCTACTGAACAGGCTTTGTTTGGTTCTTTTGTTGTTATTTTTAGTCAATTTTTTTAGAACTTTAGCAAGGACATTATATTTTTTAGATTTTTCTTATTCTAATTTAAAAAATAAAAAATTTAAACCAAAAATTAAAAATTAAGTCTAGAAAAGATGAAAAAGAATTCCGAAAAAAGCCTATAGGTTTGTTTAAACCAAACATTAGGTGTGCTTATAGAGTTTTGCTTTTAGTTTTTTTTTTAAATCAACAAACACATTCTATTATTTAAAATATAAATTTAAATTTTTTAAAATATTTGTAATTTCTGCTTAAATTTATAATTACATTTTTTTATCTATAATTTAGACGTTCACAAATATAGCTACACCAAACATCCTCGTCATAAAATGTATTGTTCATGCGGTCTCAAATGAGTGTCGCTGACTTAATCTAGCCAGCCTTTCAAGGTTTGAAAATTTATTACAGGTAGATAAGGATGGCATTGAAAATTTACAATACCATTTTTTGTTTATTTCAACGAAAAATATTTTTCTTGTAAAATGTTTTTGTAAAATTTATTTTTTCTGTTTTTATTCTTGGGTGTTCGGTTGATATATGAAAAATATTTTTAGAAAATAAGTTTTCTATTGTTCGGTTCAATTAAAATATTTTCTACAACAAAAAGCCACTGTTTCTTACTTGAATTGCTTACTTAAGACAAACAAAAGGAAGACCTCTGAAAATTATAAATAAACATTATAATTTTAAAAATTTAAACAGAGAGGTCTCCATTAAAAAAATAATTTATTTTTTTTAAAAAAAATTTATTATTTATATTTTCAACATTTACCATATTGACCATGTCTAAGAAGCTCTCTCTCAAGAGTTCATGACTTAGGAGGAGTGTACTATGTGAGGCTTGCCGCCGGGAAGAGGCAGATGTAGAAGGAGCCGGGATGCCAACGGCGAAGTAGGGCTGCAACGGAGGGTGGATTTTGAAGAGGATGTTGAAGTCGTCGTCGAAATGACTTACCGATTTTTTAAAAGGAAAACAATTTTGTCTTATGATGTAATATATTTTACTTAAAAAAAGTATTTTACTTACATTTTGTTAATTGAACACCGAAAAATAGGTAAAATATTTTACCAAAAAATATTTCTGTTGAAACGAATGGAACCTAGCCTTTTTCTTCTCCTTTCGACTCTTATATTAATTTAATGTGAGAAAACAGTTATAAAGAAGAACCCATTGCGTCAATTGTGGGCTAGCTAGGTGACTCAACTATCATCAAAACTTGTTAGGCTTGAGGAAAATCAGATACCAATATCCTCATCTTTCAGTAAATGTTTATCTGATACAAGGGATGAGCAGTGGAGCAGTGGAGCAGTGGAGCAGTGGTGGTGTTCCCTGTCTGCCTACTTGATCCGCCCCTGGTGGTGAGCTATGCTAGTGTAACTCCCTCACTGTGGTCTAGGGTAAAATGGAAAGGTGCAGTCTTTTGTCTAGATGCAATACATCAATATTTATAATCTTGCACTGCGAGGAAATTAGCAGATTGCTATGTCATTTGGTATTGCTCCATTGTCCACAAAGGAAAAATGGATCTTTCTATTTAGTGGTGTTTATGCAGAACAGGGACTGCGATCATATTGAAATATACACGCCGTATGGTAATTCAATGAGCAGTTTCAGTTGGCAGTTATAGAGTGTTTGCTTGTGCTTATTCTTCAGCTTTTAGTTTATAGAATCAGAAGTAGTTCTTCTACTAAATATATTTTAAAAGAATTTCATGCAGGCTTAGCCCAAAATCAGCTAAAATCGAAGGATTTTAGCCACGGGTTATTAGCCCAATAGGCATCTGGATGTGGCAAAAACCTAATTCAGTGCCTTTGAGGTATAGATGTTGGGGTTGTTATAGCAAATATAGAGGTTGATTTGGATGACGACGAACTATGTGCTTGTGAAGGCGTTTGTATTTGTGGTAATTTTGGCACTCTTGAAGCTTGTGGGATTCTTGCTAGTTGAGCAATAGTTTAAATTAGGGTTTTGATTTGATCTCAGCTTGCTCAATCTCAGATGTTGATGAAAATGTAAATGGCAGTTTTCCTTTAACTTCCAATATTGGGTCTTAAAAGTTTTTTTTTAGTGGTTATGTTGTACATTATGTTGTACAAAAAACTGGTCTTGTTGGTTTGGATGAGAGTAATATCCAACCAACAGAGATGGTCACATAGGGTTTATATTAGCCACGGCTCTAGCCCAGCTGAGTAATGCCACTACTTCGATGTTAAGGCATTTAGTTGATTTTACAACCCATTTAGAGAAGGGCTATGTAAAAGTTAGTCTAGAGCCGAGTAAGGTAAACTCATGTTTAACATTGTGAATAATAACTCTATTTTTGACAAGATTAGTGGTAATCTTAGTCTTTTTAATGTTGAGATTAAAAATAATTAGCTAAAAATCCCTCTTGAAGTTTCCAAAGATGAGATTTTTTAATGGGATAATGCATTGGTGTGGTTCTTCATTGAGAGAAAATTATCTTTTCATTATGTTAAAAAGTGGCAGAAAAGTTATGGATATAATTATCTTTTTATAATGGTTTTATTATATTCAAGTTTAAGAGTGAAGAAGTGGTGTAAAGCCATAGAAGAGAGGGAAACTCCACAAAAATTCTTCAAATTTAATTCAATCAATCGTGAATCCTTTAATAGAATGGATGTCTATATATAGGTAAAAATTACCAAAACAGAAATAAAAAGAGAAGAAAATAAAAACATATCTAGAAATAAAATCCCAATAAAATAATATCAAATTTTAAAATCTTCTCTAGCATTTCATTTGCCGTAAATAGGTTCGAAATTCCCTTTTGTGACCCACATTATTTCTCCCTGGCCGAAAGGGACTTCTCCGGAGAGTAATGACTAAGATACTCCTCCAAAAATGCTGGATCAAGACAACGGAACTCATCTTCAGTAAGCCATGCACCATTAGTGTTAGGGCGGTTTTTTCATTGCACAAGAAAGAGTCAATACCCACCATAGGAATAAGCAACATCATGGGCGTTAAGAACTTTGGCAATCTGATTGACATGTGGTGGGGAAAGAGGTGGAAGGCGGGGAACATGGGATGACAGCATGGTGGAAGAAACACCTAGTGATAAACCTGCAGACAAGGTGGGAGGCTCAAAAGTACCTCTATAAGGAAACAAATCCTCAATACTGAAAACATGACTAATATTCACATATGAAGGTGAGTCAAGTAAATATACATTAGGACAAACTTACGAATGATACGAAAAGGTTCGATGGCTCAAGCATGTAATTTCTTGAAAGAGTTCTTGGGATAACGCCAGGGCGGATACGAACCATAACATTGTCTCCATCATGAAAATCTAGTTTCCGACGGTGCACATCAGTAGCAAGTTTATAATTTTAATTACTCATGGCAATATTCCTCCTAATATCCGCATGTAATGTAGCTCATGGATGTGTTAGGCAAAGGAGGTTTAGCAAATGCAGAAGGGCGGGCATCAAGGGATAGGGAGATTGGCGAGGGGCCACACAATGAACAATCTCAAAGGGATTCTTGCTAGTAGACTGATTAACCGAGCTATTATAGGGAAACTCAGCAGTACGTAACACTAAATCCCAATTGCCGTGCTTATCACCCACAATGCATCGAAGCAAATCACCTAAGTTACGATTAACAACCTCAGTTTATCCATTAGTTTGGGAGTGAAAAGCCGAGGAAAATTTCAAATTAGTAAGTACCTGTTGGAAAATTAGGAAGATATGGCTGATTGTATGGAGGTAATTAGACAAGATTGTATGGCTGTAAATTAGAAAGATATGGCTGATTGTATGGCTAATTATATGGCTGATTGTATGGCTGTAAATTAGGTAGTAATTAGTCAATGATTA
>JAULJZ010123492.1:0-11139 GCA_032270985.1 Heliamphora pulchella
TTTTTTTAAATTGATTATTTGTGTAAAAAATTAGATTTTTTATTTTTGGTTCAAAGTTAACAATTTTGTCATTTTATATATTTGATATTAACAATTATATAAAATTGGTAGTGATAATAAATAAGTTATTAATAAGAGATATTATTGTATTTTAAAAGTGGTTGGAGTTTGATTTGAATATTATGAGAGTTTATGTTTTTAATTGACTTTTTAACTTTTTAAGTTTTTTACTTTTTTGCCAAACCAGAAAGGTTGACTTTTTTGCGTTTTTAGCCAAAAAGTAAAAAAAAATCAAGTTGCCAATCGGGGTCTTAGTAAAAAAATTTTTTAAAAAATTAAAAAATTAAAATTAAAATATAAAAATTTAAAATATTTTATTTTTTTAAAATTACAATAATATCATTTATTCATAACTTATTTAGTACAACTATCAACTACATATAATTGTTAATATTAAATATATAAAAGGATAAAATCGTCCACTTTGAACAAAAAATAAAAAAATTAACTTCTTACGTAAACAACCAACTTAATAAATGCTAACATAAAAATTAAATTACTAAATAATCTACTTTGAACACAATTTTAATTTTTTGACAAAAAAAATTAACTTTTAAGCTAACTGTCAATTGGGGATGACAATTTTTTTTGCTTTGTCTCATCTTCGGACGTTCTTGTCTTGTTTTGTGCAAGTATTTTTTGTTCCCAATAATAAATGTAATAAAGACGGTATCTGCTTTCTCTGTCTCATTTTTTCTTATTATGTTTTCTATTACATAAAATAAATATTTTTTAAATATAAATGCATATATAAAATTTATATTTTATAAGTATAATGTCTAAAACATTAAAATATTATATTTATTTCTAATTTTTTTTCTAAACTTTTTACATTTTTTATTTTTAATTCTATTAATTTATCAACTACTATTTTTTATTTATTATATTATTTATAACTTTTATTAATATCAATATTTTAAACTTAGAAACTATCATCAAAATATATCCCTTCCGCTTTATTTTTTGATACTTTTACCTATTCCCACCTCGATTAAATAAAAAACGGAAATGTGAGAGTTCATCCAGACTCCTTCCTGCCCCATTTTCAACCCTTTATACATTCAAAAAGTTTATTAATACCTTATTTATTTATTTTTATTTATAATGAAATCTTATAAATATTTAGTGTTTATCTATTATATTTGCAAAATGTTGTGATGTCTATGAATTTGAACTACATCCAAAAAATGTACGAATAGTTTTTATTTATTTTTATTTGTAATTAAATTTTATAAATATTTAGTATTTATTTTTTATATTATAGCAAAATGTCCTAATGTCTATGAGTTTAAAAGTTCAAATTTAGTTTTTTTGACTTTTTAAATTTTTTTATTTTAATAATAATACTTGTCATCATGTGATTGGTCTAAATTAATCATTTCAAGTTGTTGTTAAAATATTTAATTTTCTTAAATATAAAAAATGTTTGACTATCTTTATTTTCAAATCTCAAGTCCTATGTTTTTTTAAAAATTTTAAATTTATTAATTATTTACAAAACACCTATGGTTAATAAGTTTAAACATTTATTCCAAAAATTAAAAAAATCCCCTTATATAATACTAAAAAAAAAACCACTTTAACATCAAAGATTTTAACTGAACATTTCAAAGATAAAAAGGCCTTTTATCCTCGAATTCCACAAAAGGCTCAAGAAAATATAAAACTTCTATTTGAAATTACCAAGAGGAGAAAACTACGACTGATGATACAAATGCTATGGATCAAAAACTCTTTAAAAGTTATTCATCAATTCATGCTCTAATTCATTATCACATTATAATATGTTTTCGAATCATTATTTTAAATACGTGCTTAGCATGCCTTCATACTCTACGCACGTTAAAAAAGTCTTTTATTTAGGTTCTATTTGTTTTGTTATAAAATATTTTTGGATAAAATATTTTACTTTACTTTAATTACTCAAAAAATATATATATTTTACTTAATTTTTACTGTTTGATTGATAATACTTATATAAAATATTTTTTTAATAAAATATTTTACTTCATTAGATCAAGTTTGACTTTCAAAAAATTAACTAGTAAATTAATTTTGGAATATACTTTCAGAACCTCCATCTAATTTTCGCCGCCTTTGATTATTTTTATAGTAAATAAGAATGAGAGAATGAAAAGCAGATCATTCTTACATGAACCTTTTCAGAATTCTTTTGAAATTCTTCACTCGAATCATTCCCGCCTTTGGTCGCTCTCATCTTTAATTCTCATTTTTAAAATTTTTACCAAATACCAAAAAATATTACAAGTAAAAAAAAATTACAAAATTATTTTACATATAAAATATTTTATATAATAAAATATTTTACATCGAAACAAACGAAACCTTATTATCCCGAATAGACATTGTCAGTTGTGTATTCAAACTCTGAAAACTAATATTCAAGGAGTTAATTGTGCAACATAAATCAAGGTATGGAAAATGCATTACAAGGCATTACTAATTTTAACCTCTCTATGCAAAATTTAAAGTACATTAACTTCATAATAGAAATCAAATCATAACTGACGCTTAAAGCAAATGCAACAAAGCAGATGTAGAATGAATAAGGTGTGTATAAAATAAGTGAAAATATTTTTTTACAAAAAATTGTAAATTTTAAAAACTATTTATATAGTTTTTAAAAAATTTATTATGAAATGTTTGCATAAACAATAAGTTGGCATAATGTTAGGGCGCTTAAAGTAGAGTTACTAAATATAATTGCCAACAATCCGATGTCGTAAAAGAAAGTAGAAAAAATCATCAAAAAGAATAGTCACAAGTGATGACGATAATGATAGCAAAAAATGATGTCTAAAAGTATTGGTCGAGAGAATAAGTGGTGGACAAAGGTGTCAACCAATAGAGAAAGAAATAGGTGGCCGAAGCGGTTAGCATAACTCGCAGGGAAAGTTGATGAGTGAAGGTGACGAACGGTGGGTAAAAGTGGCAATTGGTGGATGGTGATAGTGGCAAGATAGTGATAATGATGGTGAGTGATTATAGTAGATGAAGATTGCGATAAGTGGGAAGAGGCGGTGGTGAATGGAGATAGCAATTGGTAGAGACAAGAGTAGTCACTGAAGTTGGTGGTTGAGGTGGTAGTTTGAGGTGTTTTTGCCAATAATGGTAGTAAAAAATAATTATTTAATATATTCGGAGTAATGCTCTATTTAAATTACTAAATGAAATAATAACAAAAAAATGATTAACCCTACTAAATACACCAATAATTAAAAAGTTAGAGCACCAACTAAATTTGCTCTAAAAGTATTAAATAATTGTTTGATATAAATGGCATGAGTGATTGAAGATAGTGCTAGAGAATAGTTGACTAAATAAGTATTAAAAAGGGTATTATTTGGATTAGTTTTTTTGAAATTATTTTGCTTAAAAATTTCTTGAAAAGCCTACTTATTTAGCTTCAGTTGACTTTTTTTACATATTTTTACATCTATTTTTTTACAAAAAAAAAGTTAAAAAGTCAAAAAATCTAAAAAAATAAATAAATAAGCTAATCCAAATATAGGTATATATTTTAAAAGTGATTAAAATTTGAATAGAATATTTTAAGATTTAGTGTTTTGATTTGACTCTTTAGCTTTTTAATTGTTTTGCCTTTTGACAAACAGAGTATGTTGATTTTTCTGTATTTTTAGCTAAAAAATTAAAAAATTTAAATTGTAAAATTGACCAAATTTAGCTATAGTCTCCAAAGGTCTGGTACTAGAGAAAAAATCAAGTGAATGTATAGCTACCCGTGTACATTTAAGTAAAAAAAAATTAAATTAGATTTTAAAGAAATTTCATTAAAATAAAATTTTAGAGAAATTCTAACGAATTTTGTTAAAACAAATAACAATAAAATATTTTAACATTCGGAAGCCAATATTTTAAAAATTAGAATTTTTTATAAAAAAAATAATAAATAAATAAATACATATTTTTATCTATTTATAAAACTTAATAAAAATTGAAAAATTAACCATTTACAGAAAGTTAAAATTACTACTAAATGTATTTTTATTTATAATTTACAAAAATCTTGAATATAAAATTAAATACAGTAAACAAACGTAATCAAAGGAAGGGATCTTTTAGTATTATTCTTAATTGTGATTCCAATAATTAAGTATAATTTTTAGGCTTAAACAATTTTTAGATTCTTAATAATTTGAAATTGAAAAAAATATTAAGAAAATGAGGTGATTATACCTAAAATTATATATATTATACTTTTATTTTTAGAAAAACTATCTCCATGGTAACTACATGCGAAACATCAAGAATATTGTGATTGTTTGAGAATATTACTCTTAATTATTTTTAATTTTTTATTATTAATTTAAATTATGAATTATAAATTTTTTAAAATATTTTTAATTTTTACTATAAATTATAATTATTATTTTTAAATATAAATTATAATATTTATTAAATAATTACAAATTTTACTATAAATTATAATTTATAAGTAATTATCAATAATTTTATTAAATACCACGATTATAAATAAATAAATAAATAAAAGACAGTGACACAAGTTTCTAGAATGTAGGCAGTACAGAGGGGGCAGTTACACCACTGAAATTTAGAATAGCCTTTTAATAGCGTCCCTACTAAAATTCTAAACAAATATTTTTTTTTAGAATTTCTGAGAATTTTTTTGTGTTCGCCTTTTTCTTGTTTACCATTAGGTCATTATTATTTTTTAAAATTTTTTTATATATTTTTATTTTTTGAATAATAATTCATATAAAAAGTAATTCAATTTCAATCAACTTTGATATTAATAATGAGAAAAAAATTATTAAGCGAAATAACAAACTAAAATACCAAAAGCATCGCAAAAAATTCAAATACTACTAAAAAAAAAAGAAATACTTTTTCCTTATTACACAACTACGCAAATTATTTTTTTTACCTGAAATACATGAATAACTTTTCTAATACAAATGCATTCAAAACTGTTACTTGCTTCAGACTTTGTCCATCATTAAATTACTGTATAAACATTACACCGAATCTGTTAAATTGTCAATAATTTAATAATTAATTAATTAGTCAGATTTAAGAAACTCAATTAAAAATATAATTTTATTAGTTTATTAAATTATAAAGACAAAAAATTAAGAAAATATAATAAAAGTAAAATCAAATTATTTGTTTCATTTCAATAGTCATATTTTTTTTATACTTGTATTAATGTCATATCAAAAATTCTATCTAATTATATAGATAGATATCCAATTCTAAAAATTTAAAAGTTAAATAAAAATTAATATCAATAATTTAATAATTACTTAATTATCCAATCTAAAGGCACTCAATTAAAAATATAATTTTATTACTTTTTAAATTTATAAATGTAAAAAAATAGAAAAATTTACAAAAGTAAAAATTATATTATTTTTTTATTAAATTAGTAAAAAAATATGTAATAAAAACAAATTTTTTATTATTTTTTTACAAAGAAGAACCTGAGGGAGGAGAAAGAACAAAATAGAAAATTAAGATTGTTTCATTTTAATAGTTAAATTTTTAACATTTACACAAATGTCATACCAAAAATTTTATATTGTATAATATGTACATATCGAATTCTAAAAGTCTAAGAGTAAAATAAAAAGTAATATCGATAATTTAATAATTAGTTAATTAACTAATTTTAAACCATCAATTAAAAATAAAATTTTATTAATTTTTAAAAAATAAAAAATAAATAATAAAAGTAAAAATTATATTATTTTTTCATTGAATTATTAAAAAAGAAGTAATAAAAATTAATATTTTTTTATTTACCATTTTACAAAAAAGAACATGAAAGAGAAAAGAAAATAAAATGGAAAGCTAAGATTGTTTTATTTTAATGGTTATATTTTTGATACCAACTCAAATATCGCATTAAAATTTTTTTATTCTATATTAGATTTCTAAAAATTCATTTTTTCTATTGTTTGAAAGTTAGTTTTTTAAGTTGGAATGTGACGATTCCGCTTTTCGTTAAAATAAATAAATAAGTAAATCTCAATATAATAATGATAATATGTGTGTTTATGTGTTTAAAATAATATTATTAATTAATTAATTAATAAATAAAATAAAATTCGATTTATTTTCACACATTCGTTTCGCATAATTTTTTATCTCGACCTTTTCCATAGACTTTGAGAGAAGCCCATCTAACTCAATACTCTAGTTGGGCCAACCAATTCATTCTTCAAACCCAATTTGAGTCACAAAATTTAATTCTTAAAAATAAGCCCAATAACCTAATAAATAGCCATTTTGCCAACCAAATTTCTTTCTTGAGCCAAACAAGGCCTTATGTATATTTAAGTTATCAAAACTAAAATTTTATAAATCTAATTTGATTTAAAATAATATATATTATAAAATAGAGCAGTCTTATATAACACGTTATATTTTTGATCTAATGATTAAAATTGTGTCAAAATAGTTATCAACGATTTTAAAATAAAGTATGTTAAAAAAATTTCTCTCTCTATACCTATCTTGGAATATATAGAAAGAAATCACAAATGAGAAAATCTTTCCTTATTTAGCATATGAAAAGATAGAAGGAAATTAAAAAACTTATTTTCTCTCCATGCTTATCCGAAAAATATGTATGCATTTTCTTTATTAACTATATGGAAGAATGAAAAAAAATTAAAAAACTAATTATTAAAATCAATTATTCTTTCATTTTTTTTCATTTCAAATTTAGTTTTTTTAATAATTAGTTTTTTTATATTTGAAGATAATTAATTTTTTTGTTATTTAATTTTTTTTGTTAAGAGCATTTGGAAATAATAATTAATTTTAATTGATTCAAATTATATTGAAAGTGCATTTTAAGCACGGGTTGTACCCGGTAGGTTTACATAGCTTAGTTTAATTAATTGAAAACCATGTACAGTAATTTTTAATTACAAAGTTTATCTTAAAATTTTTTGTAAAAAGACTTATTTTGACGCATGTCTTTTATGTATATGTATTTAAATATTACAATATAATTTCTAAATTATACAAATAATGTGTCAATCATACAATTATTTATTTAATACAATTCTATGAAATAAGTGACCATTTTATACGTTAAGTTAATTTTTAACACTTTTTTTTAGCAATATAGCTTAATTAAACCCTCTCGGACTATTATTATATTAATATACTCAAGCCAAATCAGATTTTGTGCCCATAAATTTCCCCACCACTTCACCACACAAACACGGTTATCTTGAATTGTCAAGTCACCACCCTTTGCATGTCCATGCATTGGTAGGCTCCTTACACACCTATCATACCCTTCCACTAACTTGAGCTCCATAAAACCCTCATCCCCCTCACTTGGCCCGCCATTTACATCCTCCAAAGCTCCAAAAATCTGAATATTTGTCTAAGTGAAGTGAAGAAGAGGAAGAAGAATGATCCCATCAAAGCTAAGTTCATCAACCTTTAACCTTAAAAAAATCAAACTCTTGAGGTAAGAATAATTCTTTAAACACGTCTTAGAACACACATCTCTCATTCCTCTTCCACTATTCTTAAAGATAAAAAATCAAAAATAAGAAAGAAGTTAACTAAAATAAGCTAGAATAAGATTTAGGGACTATTTTTGGTTTGCTCTTTATGCTATGAGTTGTGGATGTAGTTTTAGCTTGTGATCCATGTTCTCTTCTACATGCATACTTGCTAGAGTTTATGTTTTTAAGTGTTAAACTTGTTACATGCAAAGAAAAAACTCAAATCTAGGCCATGCATGAAGAAATGAGGCTAAGTCCTTGAGTCTTGTTCTCGTTTAAAAATCGTTGCTAGAGGGACCCGACTTTGAAAAATTATAACTTATTCTAAAAAAAATATCCTAAGGTAAAATTTTGAGCCCAGAGCTAGGTATTCAAATTATCTTTCATATAAAATTGGTTGGAGTCTATTTGCATGTATAAAACTCGAGTTATAAATTTCCTACTAAAACATGCCAAATATGGAATAGTCCCATTTACATAGGCAAAAACTCTATTTTCAGAGCCTCAAACCCTATTTAATTCATGAAAGTTGTAGATAACATTTTTATATATCTACTCAATGAAAATGAGGTTATTCTAACACTGCTTGATACTCCAAAAGCATTTTGTAAGTGGCTTACCAGATTTTATCTCTCAAGACTATTTTTGTCCAATCTTTCGTATAAATTAAAATCCCTATTTTTGTAGTCCAAATGAAAAAGTGTTCTTCATGAAAAATATTAGAGACATCAAGACCTAGCTACTGTCTAAAAATGTTTGAAAAAGAAATTGATTTGGACCCCTAAACATATTTTATACTATTTGTTTTTAAAACCAGAACTTGAGACTAACTCTATGTTTTAACACCCTTTTTTGGAAGGCCTAAAATTCAATTTTTTTCTAAACAAAGTGGGTAAGTGTTCTTCAGCAAACTTTTAGAAGGCATCAAAATCTACATCATATCCAGAATTTATCATTTTAGAAGTTTATTTGATATCTCAAACGTATTTTACAAAAGACAATATATTCTTAGGATTTTTTAGTTATAACAATGACAAATTTGGGTACCAACTTTATAATGGTTAAATCATGGACATAGAAATCTTAGGAATTTTCAAAAATATTCTTCATAAGAGTTGTATATAATATATTAATCTACCACATATTCAAAAATGAGTTCAATCGGAGTTAATTTACTGCCCCAAATATATTTTACAAAATCTATTAAAATAAGCTAAATTTTAGCCTAAGAATTAAAAGTGACCTAAACCTTATGTGATTATATACCATATGTTGTGTGTTTTGTGTGCCTAAAATATTACAAGTCTCTTTAGTTGATATGTGATATGTTTTAATATAATTACGTGACTTAGTTTACACACTTCTTGTGTTCACTAATTAATTCAAGAGAAGCTAATTGTTGATTTATCAATTTATTGTTACTTTTTCATGGTTTGGCATAATCATAACATCACATGCATCAGTATAGCCATGCATCGGATGGATTACGCATTTACCATCACTAGGTTGGGATGTACGAGAATCACTTAAATAATAACAGTGAACAAAATAAACCCCAGGGTGGTACTTGTTCCAGGTGGTGTCCCGTGTTTATGTCATGAAATGAATGATATGAATTTTTGAGGTGATACTTTATGGCGAAGGTGGTTTGGGTGGAAAAATAATCAATGTTAGAAAACTCGTGATCACGCTAGATATTGACCTGAGATTCGATGGCTCGAAGTGTTGACTTGTCCACGCCCTTGGCCCGTAGTTGAATCTGTTGGATAATTAATTCAACTGTGAAGTCATAATGCGGCTGAAGGAGTGCTTCATATTAATCGGTAGACTTGGTCTGTGATGGTTGATTGGGGTTAAGACGGTTGGATTATCCTAAAATGACATAAAAACTAACTAACCCTTACTAATAAATTGAAAAGCATTCATCATCATCATCTTCATCACACATGCTGATTTGTCACTATAATTTTGGTGATTATTTGGGATTGGATGATACTTGAGTCTTTCTTGTTAAGTTTTCTACAGTTTTTCTTTCTAGGCTTTTGCTCTTGGCATTGATGCCACAGCTGAAGAAGAAGTCTTTGATGAGGCAAAAAATCCTCAGAGGAACAACATTTTAGAGCCGTGTAAAGAAGTTTAAAATTCTTTTGTACCCTTCTGTCATCGCACTCTATGTTACGCCCCTAAACTCGAGGTACGTAAACCACCCATGAAAACCCAATAAGAAAGAACAACTCACAATGAAAATCTTTAATAAAACACGATTTGTATCCATAATTCCTACTAAAACCATTTGAACCAAAACAATTTTCAAAAAGAGAGTTAAACTATTGAAAAAAAAGATTC
Source organism: Heliamphora pulchella (assembly GCA_032270985.1). Lineage (NCBI taxonomy): Eukaryota > Viridiplantae > Streptophyta > Magnoliopsida > Ericales > Sarraceniaceae > Heliamphora > Heliamphora pulchella. The sequence continues at coordinate 9,939 of JAULJZ010123492.1, forward strand.
TCGGGGCTTTAGTTTGAGCATAAAGGATCCCAGAACAGAGCCCAGATAAAAATATGTTTTTATTTAAAGAAAAAAATTTGGGATCTAGCCCAAATAAGTCTGCTGAAGCGACCAACAGGCCGAGACGAAACACCCCATCTCGGGTAACAGACAGCTCGAGCGATCTCCTATCTGAGAGCAAACCAGAAAACCCTATTTTTGAAAACCATGCACCCAAATAGCATTTTCCTTAAAGAAAATAATTCTAAGGTTCAAAACATTGTTAAAACCATAAAAATAAACTGCAAAACTCATCTCAAATCTCCTATGAGCATCATACAAGATTTCATTCCTCCTAAAAATATTAAGTTCATGGTTTTAAGCCTTACAGTACCACAATCAAGAATTCACACACAAGGAGCATAGTTACATGACTTTATCACTTCTAACAAGAATTTACATTTTTCCTTACAATCCACAAAATATGCATTGGCTCATAACTTCCAAACTACCTAAAACAAAATAACCAAAATGTGCTAATCTCCTGTTATGGCATAGATTCATCATCGGCACCTGAAAAACAGTTATACAAATAACGTGAATTGAGACTTAATAGGATTCTAATAACCTATACGAAACATGCTCAATATACAATGAACAATTCTATATCAATGCCTTCAAAATTTTAATTCTTCCCCATTTCTAACCTAAAACCACAAGTCATAGATTAAACAATCTCATACCAACAATTAGCTTATTATCACAAGCATTGCCATCATTTACGGTCCACCGCATGGTGGGGCACCCCTACACTCATTTACGAGATTAACTGATGAGTAGGGCACCTAACTTTGTGCAAGTTTTTTATCTTTCACTGATTAATTATTTAAGTCCACATTAATTCTAAAACCATCTCAATAATATTGGTTCCTCAATCATTTCACATGATTTTCACCTAATCATACATGTATTCACTACATGATCAGCCATTCATTTCTCAAAACCATTATAATGCCTTAATTTTCATAATTTTTGGTATTCGATGCTGTAGACACTAAAATTTTAACACGGTATAATTACCGTTTAATTGATTGTGATTAAAAAAATTTCACGATTAATTAGTGTTAAAATCCGCACACACAAAATTGATTTTTATCTCCATAAAAAGAATAATCATTTCCCATTTAATAAATCAAAATAAATAAATAAATAAATTCAAATC
>JAULJZ010123503.1:0-11138 GCA_032270985.1 Heliamphora pulchella
GTGAGCATTTTTATATGAGAAAAAAAACAAACTTAAAAAACTAAATAATAGAAAAAGTAGAGTTTTGGCAAAATAAAATGTAAAAATATTGATTATAATGCTTCTTAGAAATGTGTTTTATATAAATAATTTAATAATGCTTCTTAGAAATATGTTTTACATAAATCGTATGAAAAATAAAATTTCAACTTATGAGATTCTTATAATTTGAAAACAGTGCATTCCAATGTTAGTGCATTCCAATGTTGTAACTTATAGAATCCTACTCCTGTCGTACTACAAATTAGAACATGTGACGTACCACATTTCCGTTCCCGTTCCTCGTACTAGAATGATCCATGTTCCAGGTAACATAGGGTTAAACCTTGGTCATGTGTATCGAGTCACCGGTAGGTAGGACTCTTGGGGAATGTCTCCCGTAAGGCTGGTGACACCACATTCACTAATAAAAGACGTGTGTGTGTGTGTGTGTGTGTGTGTGTGTGTGTGTGTGTGAATTGGTGGGGGTGACATTCACCAATTTGCATGCGAGTAGCTCAGGTTCTCCAATTAGCAAACTGACGAAATACTACAGAAGGAAAACAATTACTCTGGACAGTAAATTTACCTATAGATATAATTTACCATAATTCCTCCACTTTGAAGAAGCCCTTTCTCTGATCTATCTGCCATCCAATTAAGTCTTCCAATCGTCTACTCAACCAAAAGACAATTTGAGATTACCAATCAGTAGCAGGATCTTTGATCATTTTAACTAAGCCAAATATTCTGCTCATACTTTAGATCACAAAGAGAACCCCTTAAAGAAGTATACGATAACCTCATGTAGCTACAGAGTTTCTAGATTTATTAAAAAGCAGGTGGTAAACAGACAGACAAAACAGAAGCATCCAAGGAGCCTAACAAATCTTCAATGTTTTTAGTAAATAGCTGTGTTGAGGCCAACGTAGTAAAACATGACGACAGACGGGTATCTTTCTTTCCTTCCCCATACAAGAGCCTAAGCATCTTTCTTTCTTTCACCTCCAAAAAATGCAGTTGATGATCAATAATTGCTATATTCAGATGTGTGACAATTCAACTCGGGCTCACAAGACCAATACAGATATTATCAGCTATCAAGTCTTCCCATGCATTTCACTACTAATACATCTAAAAGTTAGTATTCATAAATGAACTTGGCATTCCATGAATTTATCACTAGGGAGTTGTTCCATGCCTATATGTCCTTCTTACTTGTGAGTCCTTACTAAATCTGACTTTGGCAATCCCTAATTATGCCTCTCATCAATCCAATCTCTATGGTACCATCAAATATCATAATGTTTGCTTCATACCCCATTCCTTATTCATCCAACCAACGATTTTGTTAAATCACTAATTCTCCCAAAAACTTAAGTTGTTAGGAAATAGGCCTAACGATATTTATCAAACTATCGAATACTCCTTCTCATGTGCAACACCGTCTTACACATGGAGAAGCGAACAACCTGAATAGAACAAGTGTACCAACACAAGCAAAATATAATACACAACAACAAATATAATAAAAAAACAAACATATATCACGATATTTGAACCCAAGACTTCTTGGAACCAGAACTCTAATACTATGTTAATTTACCAATTGTCCCAAAAGTTTAAAACTATTAGAAAATGGACCCAACAATGTGGATTAAGCTATCCAACAACTTCAATGGAAATTATTTTTATGTAGGTCTATTCTTTAGTTTTGTAACAATTGGACGTTTAGGTAACAACTGGAAGCATGCCCAACTCCCATTCTTTGCTAAAAAGACATCCACATCAACCCTCTAAAATGTGAATTACACTATTTAAGATGTACATCAAATTATAAGCAATGACTTTCTAAATGCCAAGAAACTATAACAAATTATGGTGCATGAGCCCGACATACCGCTCCATTCTGTAAGTGGAAATTAGCAACAGAATCTAGAGCCCTCCCTCTCTTCTTTTCTTGCAGAAGATACCTGTAGTCATTAAACTAGGTATTATATACATAAATAGATTGAGGTAACTTCTTAGAACTATTCTGCATGAAAATGTACCCACATCTTTGTAGTTTTAATCCTAAATTCTACCATACGATAATGACCCAATCAAAAGCGTGGATGGCCTCCTCCAATCTAAATCTCTAGGCAGTTATTCGCACCAAAGGAAAATCAGATGGCTTTACAATTGAGAATTTGTAGATTAAAGTCCTGTCATACTCTTCCAGATAGATTATCAGCTTTTATTCCTCAAAAACTAGCACAAGTGGAGCACATTTCTGTAACACACCTGGCGCTTAATCGCATCAAAGGGGCTTCCAGTGCTGATATCAGTCTCTCTGATTTTGTCCACTCATGGTTGGCTGATGTCAACAAATTCCCCATTATTACCATGGCATTTTTCCCACCAGCAAACTCCCTGTAACTGAAGCTGTTACTATGAACACCACAAAAGATATTGTCAAGTAACACATTGGCATTTTAAAGGATATGTTAGAAATCCTATTCTTATTCCATGAAAATAAATTAATAATGGATTATTGGTTAACTGTCACTGATGGCGGGTTTATGTGCTCAAAATATTGTGAAAATCTTACAATAGAACATAAAAACTGATTGCAGAAACAAGAGGACAAGAAAATGTGGATCCCACGGTTTGAGGTTGTCTCTTTGGGCTAATAATCCCGGGTTTATTTAGCATGACTGGGATAAATAATCCGGAAAATACCAGATTGACAATACCTCATTCATAATATTATTATAATCACCCCTGGTATTATTAGTACCAGAGTCCGAATTATCTTATCACCTTATAACTTTACAATTCTTATTCTATTATTTATCCCTCTTTAATCAAATATGAACCAAAAGTTTCAGTCTTTGTTTGTTATTTGGGACTCAAGGGATTAAATTATCCAAAAACGTGTAGATGCCACGAAATCAATATAATCTTTTCGGACTAGCAGTCTCGCATTTGATTCAAAAGATTGAATCGGATAGTCAGGTGGATTCTAGAGTAGTAGTGATGGAGATCACACGAGACCTAAAATTCAGTACACATATGTCAGATGGGGCTGAAAAAAGAATTGATTTATTTGACTTGCTTTAATTAGACAGAATGTCAGACTTTATTTATGGAGTTCTTCTCTTTTTATGGGATTTGATTATCTCTCCTCCTTCCTTTATGGTGATATTTGATTGACTTTCTATATTTACAAATTTTGTATTCAGCCTATAAGTATGAGGCCTAATAATGTATTGAGTACGCTTTGAATGGATAACAATTGAGTCTTTTGAATTTAAATTGTTAATTTATTTTTTGTTCCTTAGTTTCTAATTGTTCTTAATCACCGGCCGTCTGGCATCAATTAGTCTCGAATTTGCAGTATTAATAATACCCCGCCAAGTATTATTAGTACTAGGTTTTGAATTATTTCCTCCTTGTTCAATAGCCAACAATAACTCTACAACTCTTATCCTATTTTTTATTTCATTTTAACCAATTATGAAAAAAAGTTGTCCCAGTATACATAATGTTATTTACAATCCCATAGTACAAGAAATATATGTGGAACCTCTAATATTACTTATTTGTCATATTTTATTCAATCACATCCGGCATAACAAACAAGGCCTCAACCTAACAGTATACATGGCCCCATTTGGTTGGGGTATTGTGAGGCTGAAATTGGATTATTCCGTATTAGTCCTGAATATATCCTTATTTGCTTGGAATTGTAGGGGTTTAAAAATACCACTCAACTACCTCAATACCCCATTCATAGATAAATTCAATCCCAAATGGATGGTGAGTTTTGTAGTCCTAGTACTATAGCTTGGTGGGATAAATAGGTAAAAGACAATTGTTCCTACAATCACATCACGACTCCACAAACACAGGACTATTTAAGGGCATTTATGTACATTACTATTTATTCATAGGCTATCCTACTATCAATCAAACAATGTTCGGTACATAACGAATTGCTCTATTAATCCCATCCATAATAATTCACGTACTAACAATCCAAATACATTATTAATTCCATAAATTTAGTCCTTCAACCAAACATATTACATGCCCATAATATTATCCATAATTCCCTGATATAAAATTCAAAAAGAAAACATAAAGGATCCATAGTATTATTTATCCCTCTTATCCTATTTAATTTCATCTAGATTATCAAACATGCCCTTAGATTATGACTATTTGAGCCAAAAGAGCTTTTCAACTTCCTCAAAAGTTTGACGCACTCTGAAGGAAGAATAGAACAAATTGACAAGAACTTCCATATTCAGATTGAAATTTCAAAAGAGGTCAAGATGGCAATTCTGAGCTAAATGTTGGAGAATAGAGCTGCAGTCTCTTTAAGTAACATGGTAAAGATACATAGAAATAAAGCTTACTGAAATGCATCCAAAAGTAGTCTTTCTTCTTCTGGTTCAAGTACGTTCTCTCTGAAGGTGGAACCAGATCTATCTGCTGAGATCAACTTAGATAGGAGCCAATGCACGTACCCCGGGATAGGGCTGAGTGTTGCAAATGTCTTAAAGTGGAATAATTACAAACTAGTGTCAGAAGGAAACGCCAAAAGAGACAACCACAGATGCAAAAAACTGAACCATTATGCTGAGCGTGAAAGACTTGCAAAGACCTGACATGCTATATGATCTGCTGTTACCAGTCCTTTTGGCCAATATCCATGCATAAATTGCCTTGTGAGGGAAATTCAAACAGCATCACATAAAATTGTTCCAATGGCACGATGAAGCTACTTATACGGTTCTTCTTTGAGATATGTGACGTATCATGTCTACATAGAATTGTTTGCTCAACAAGGCAGCACTTGCTGGGCTGCAATGTTGCAGCACTTCAATAAAACAATTACACAAGAAACTGTGGAAAAGGAAAGGATAACCTTCCCAAGTGCAATATATTGCAAGTGATTTCTGGTGTTAGCCCATCAATGCCAGTAGACTGTGCGGTTCATCAGTTTATCATCCTTTAGTAAAAAATCTCAGGGATACAGAAGCTAGCAGCGGACAAAAGTTCAACTAATTTGTTTCTTGAGGACACCATGAGACTAAATCCTCGGTCGCTTTTATATTAGGATGAAACTGAGAGCTAAGACTTCATATTCAGACATTGCTAAAAGATTTGACATTCATTGAAAATTATGCTCACAGCTCTGGGTAAATATAGCTTCGACCAGGCTGAGAAATCCTTTATTGAAAAGAATTGGTTATAGTAAATAACATAACAGCTTAACTTCATTTTCATATCAAAGACTTGATTTAAATTGATTGTCGCTACTACAAAATAGATGGGCTAAAACAAATATTGTACTCACGCAGACATTTGGCATATCTTTTTTCACCACATCAATCACGCGTTTAATAAGGAACTTTCCAAGGTTGACACCTTTCAAGCCAGGCTGCAAATTTCAAACGATGCAAATTAGGCACATAAAACCAAATCGGTATAAACAAAAAGAGTTTGTTGTTTGGCTTTAACTATCCAACATGTTGAGTACCAACCTTACCTGAGTTGATGATATAGAGTAAAATAATGCACAAGTTGCCTCACATTCAGGTATTGGGGGATCATCCCATAAAACTTCCTGACATGGATAACAAGATTTGTTAGATATAAATCAACATTGAAATTTAACAAGACAAAAATGTTTTAACCTGTATTGTCTGAGCCACATTATTCAGAAGTGCAACTTCAATAAATATTAGTGGTTCACCTGAAGGAAAATTAAAATTTAACTATCATTAACTAACAGATGCAATGATCTAGTAAAAACATACAGCCAGGAAGACTGGACAATTCAGATGTATCTCTGTAGAAACATGTTTCAAACCTGTAGACCTAATGCTTTCGTTATCAATGACAATTACACTAATGGACAGTGAGACACTTTACACAATTGTAGAGAGGGCAGCAACAATATAGCCACATTGACTACCAAACTTCACAGCAGTTGAAAAAGGAATGCTAACCAGGTATTGCCGGATGCAAATATCCAAAACAACGACGACCAACTCCCAGCCTTCTTTTAAGATCTATGAGATTGCTGATTGGATGCACAGCCTAAGCACAAGATGATTTTGATATTACATACACATGCAACATGATAAAAGGGTGATCAAACAGGAACTATGTTACATGGATTCTTCTAAATGCATATAGTAACCATGTTGGATACTCAACACTTGGATAAAGGTATGAAATATATATGAAATATGTGTCCGACATTTTTAATTGGCCATTCACCAAAGGAGCATATTTAGTAATTTGATTTTACTGTACAACTATGCATAAACTCTTATATTATAAGTAAAATGCTATATAGGACCGTGTAAATATCATTTATCTTAGAAAATAAAAAAATATATATTGAGCAATATGAATATTTTGAAGTGTCTCAGCGTCCTTGACGTGAGAATTAGATAAGTCTGTCACTTCAATACATACCCACACGGCCACACCCAACCCGTGCCCAAGTCCATGTAACATAGAACATGAATGAAAAACTTACCTCATATGCCACAATTTTCTCCAATAAGGAAGCAGGATCATCCCATGTAATTTGGTGAAGCTCTAGAGCAGCAGGACTGAGCCACGTAATGAGCTTCTCTTTTAAGTAGGAATCTAGTGCTCGCAAAGATGCAATACTTTCCTCCCTGCGTGTTTAAAAGGAATCCCTTCATGAATTCATATCCCTCAGTTCCCTTGTATTTTCATCAATATTAGAATTTTTTTTGGTCAACATCACTTTCATTATCTAAGATAGTTATTACTACACTGAGATGTTCCACAGCTTTCTCATGCCGTAGATAAAAGTCACCAAAGAATGGAAACAGGGGGATATGAGATATCTATCAACAATCAATATGTTCTTATTGTCTTTTCTTTACAAATTTGCACCAAGTAACTTTCCAAGACACTAAGATTGCAGTCATCACAGTTTTGATAGTTCATTGCATTTTCATCAAGAAAAGGCACCAGCAATGGGACTGGAAAAATATATTTCAACCATCATTTTTTTGTATATGTCATTCTTTGCATAGGATCCCATACAGAAAGGGAGAGAGGAAAAAAAAACTTGGTGGAAGATTTATATAAGTTCATTCAAATGCCTCAATTACCTTGGCATAGTGAACCTTAGAGCATCTCTAAGACTCCAATACTACTAGCCCTTTTGCCTAGTCCAAAGTGCATAAAAATTACTATCTCTATTTTAAGTCGCTTTTTTATGTATGGACTCCAACACTACTCTCTACTCTAGTTAACCATTCAACTTTTTAGATTTGCTTCATATATTGCTCTTTATATAATTTAGAGAGCTATGGAGACTAGCTAAATTTAGCTAGATAAAGAAGAGAATAGCCAAAATAGAGAGTCATTCAGAAAGCCTGTTGGAGACTCAATGGCTAACTAAAATAGCTAACAAGCTCTTTTGAAACAAGCTCTTTTTCTTTTGAAACAAGCTCTTTTGAAAGAGCCTCTTGGAGTTGCTCCTAAGAACCTAAATTGAGGTGATCTCCAGTTGTATACCTTGTAAGCAACCAACAGGGCCCAACTCCCTACTGCCAATGCATTTTTTAACCTCAATCTTAGTTCACAGGCCTCAAAACACTTCTGAAAAAAGAGTCTTTCCTATGTCGGGCACCAACACTCTTAGCATGCACGAGGATAGATGTCAAACACATACTAGATGTTTTAATTGTTTGAAAGAAAAATTGGTAAGTTTGGACACCAGGTGAACATTTCCTGAAAAACTCCCTGGCGCATTACCAACAAACCTAGGATGATACAATACAATTTCAATAGTCATCAGAAAAGAACAGGTACAATTGCAAGGATACGACTTCTATATGCAAAGTAAAAGAGAAGTTGTATAAGTGTAAACAAGCATAATTATCGGCTTGGATAGTAATTATTCGCTAAACTCACTGCCTGTGTACAAAAGTGTATCGTGCTTGTAAATCGCTAGAGTAATAGCTTTTTTGCAAACATTGGTCCTAAAAATCCAGATTTTCCAAAAGATTATGGAGCTGTTGAGAGTCTGTCAACAACTCAACCATGAGTAAGCCAAGGGTTGAATATGCCATCTCCTTTAGATCTCTAAAATCATTAATTGTTTTGCGTAATTATTTACTTCCATTTAAAAGAAGTTGATAGAGATTAAGTTACGAGTTAGTTTGCCTAGGTTTTGTCCTTAGTTTGCCCAGGTTTTGTCCCCAAACCTCAGCCACAAATATACAAGTGATACTTGTAGAATGTCTTTCTTGGCATGTTAATTTGCTTTAGCTTCCAGTAGATCAAGAACTAAAGCGATGGGGGTGACCATCGATCAAAAAAGCTAAGAAACCCTTGAAGTAAAGACAAAGGGGCAAGTCGTACTGAAGTGCTCTTTGACAAACATCTCTGCCTACCAGTTTTGAGAGGAAAAGGCTGTGGTCATTTGAGAAGAACCACAGACAATTACTATCAATAGTCAGCACAAATTTTAAAATACGAATAATTTTTTAACATATAACGTATAAGTTATGATAATTCCATAGGCAACTCCCCAACTAAGATGCATGACAATTTTTTAGCATCTTCTACAGACCAATTAAAGGTCAACTTGATAAAAATTGCACACTTTTCTAATGTCAAAGGTCACCGTAGGTTTATCCTACTTGTCATATCTGTCAAGCTACAATGATCAGATGATCAGATCCAACAAAGATGTTATTCCCAGGTATGTTTAATTTTTACTGAAGTAAGAGTTTAACTTTGAAACAGCTAAAAGGAAATTAAATATTATGGACCATAACCTTACTCGAGAATAGATAGAATATCGGCTCGCATAATAGACAAGAACTTTAACCCTCCGGGGTGTGTGTTAAGCCGCTCAAATAGAACTTCATACATTGGCTTTAGGGCATGTCTCAAATTCCGCTCAACCCTGTAGAAAGCAGCAAGCCTGCCTTCCTCTTCACTGCAAGTAGGTTCAGCTTTGTCACCAAAAATTAGAAATACTCAGAACAAATCCCTTGCAACAATATATATTGTTTCAAATATCAACACCAAACTTACCATGGGGTATCTCAAGCCCCATATAATGCCTGATCAACTCGTGAACTTGTGTCCTGTTAAGATCATATTCTCTAGCAAGTATAAGGAGTAATTCCCGGCAGTTTTGGCTGGAAAGGCTAAAATAACCCTACATAATCAAGTTAATTATTATTATCAAGTATCAGAAATTAACATGACTGCATGAGGACATGACATAACGGCATCAGCAATAATTTACCTCGGAAAAATTATCTAATGCAGCATCTAGAACTTCTGTTTTGTTCATTGATATGGCTGAGTTCATTGACTCTCTGACAGCCTTGAATTCTCTGTAAAGCACTTTTTATCATAAACATAAATTGTAATTTATATAACACACACATCTATATTACGTAGAAGAAAGGGTTTGATGTGACATTTGTTATATGTGTCACTTCTCCCTCTCTTTTCTCGATTACTAACTAGCTCCTCTCTCTCTCTCTTCATTTAAAACTCAACTTTTTTGTCTCTTCATTTTAAACCCAACCTTTTTTTTCTTTCATTTTATTTCAAACTCAACTTTTCTCTTTTTTCTTATCAAAATATATTTTTAATATATGTGCATACATACTTCCCTAGAAATATAATTAGTTTTGTATAATCTTTTACTTTGCATATATTTTTGTCGTTGATTTTGGTTGGAATTAAGAGGGAACTTAATGAAAATCATTAATGATGGTAGGAGTTTGCCGTGAGACTACCAAATTCTTTTTACTGCAGTGTTAAGCTTAATAATTTTAAATTTTATTTATGATTTAAAACTAATTTTATAATTAAATTATTTTCAAAGTGCCTTTAAATACTGGTAGTTTCTAGTATATACAGAATACATACATACATACATACATATATATATATATATATATATAGAGAGAGAGAGAGAGAGAGAGAGAGAGAGAGAGAGAGACCTCTCAGTGTTGGACGAGGCATTGATCTTCTGATCAGATAACTTGTTGCCTTCCCCAAGAGAAATCTGCATTTGATTAAACTTGCTCTGTTGAAATAAATTCAGAAACTTATTATCAATGTTCAAATTATATATTTAACGCACAATTTGCTTCATTTTGATTATGCATACATATATAGACGGACCGTGTTTAGTACTTTCTACGCAGAGTTCCAGGATTTGGATCTAAAAAATATAGAAACACAATTACATGGCAGTAATCACAACAAATTAATCTCTTCAAAAAGACGAAATCAACGAAAATTGTTCAGAGTGAATCGAGTGATGATCGACATAATTCAGTGAAGTAGCCCGAATTTCTACACATTTGTGTGGAAAGCAATTCATCGCGCGGCCAAAATCAATGAAAATTATATAAGAAATTGCAGAGATGGATCGAGAGAGAGAGAGAGAGAGAGAGAGAGAGAGAGAGAAGGGTTGGGAATACTTACAGTTGAAGGGGAAAGAGGTCTCATTTTGGTTCTCAACAAAATGGCCAAACCTTTCTTGTTCATAATCGCGGAGAGACCATTCAACGGACGTTGGGCTAATTGATTCTTCGGTTTAATACCGTATTTGCATTGTCGGCTTTTCCAGACCATCACCTAAAACTACTAATTTCGACACCCTTTCCACCTTTTTGGCGGGCGGCCAGTGGGACACTTGGGGTTGGGTTCCACTCAGTCGCAGCAGGTAGGCTGCGAGCACAAAATGTTTTAATTGAAATTTTAAAATTTAATCAGAATTATTTATTATATTAAACTTATTAAGTAAATAAATCATAAAAATAAATAAAAAATTAATAAACAGTCTAATTTATAAGTTATTTATTATTTTTTTTCAATATAAAAAATTTTAACGAGTAAAATCCATCCTCATAAAAATTTTAACGTGCAAGGTTCTTTTGAAACAAAATATCATAAAATAGATAAATTTATCTGTACTTTTTTAAAACATGTATAAAGAATACAGATAAATTTATCTGTTTTTTATTTAAAGCACGTATAAAGAATACAGAAAAATTTATCTGTGTCTTTTCAAAATATGTATAAAGAATACGGATAAA
>JAULJZ010123525.1:0-11137 GCA_032270985.1 Heliamphora pulchella
AAATCTTATTACTATTGAGGGAGGTCAAATTTCAAGCAGGGCCACCTGCCGTTCATGTGGAATGCTGTACAGCACCGTGGGTCACCTTGCCACGATACTACACCTCAATATGTCCACCCTAGCTTGGTAGCGGGGCTGAGCACAAGAGCATATCCACCGAGTTGTTAGGAGCTCGGGGCAGGTGAGGCTAAGCCATGGTCATGGGATTTGATCCCGAATCCAGAGTAGGGACTCATAGTCGAGGTTCAAAAGAGAGAGTGTTCGGTATTCACGGTCGAACAACATGTGTTGAGAGACCTTGAAAGCTGAGCTTAGGGCTTGGTACATTGTAATCAGTGCCCATAATACGTGCATCAAGAGGTGACGCTCGTGACAAGAGATAAGAGGCAGTTGAACCAACCCTGGGGTTTGAGTGTCAGGGAGGATTAACCTAGGCCAAACTAGGTCTAGGTACCGATGGACATCTTGACATGAAACAACGAGCTCGCAGAGAAATAAGAATGATGGCCATGATAAGTCACTATCAGATTGACGGTTGATTCTTAACTAGAGAGAAAGGACAACTTGACCTACTCGGGTTGAGTCAGAACCCCAAAGTGGGTCAAGTACTTTTTTTAACCAGACCTGCTCGGGTTGGGTCAGACCCCTAGAGCGGGTCAAGTAATTTTTGCCCTATAAATAGTCTACACGCAAGAAGGCAAAGGTATACATTTTAATTCATAAGCAAAAACTGTGATAATTTGTTCTCTGAAGCTTTCCTCTCTCTAAACCCAGTCTGACTTCATCATTGGAGGGTCCATCGGTAAAAGTCACAGGTGGGCATCTCACCCATTTCTTGTGTAGGGATACGTGGAGTACACCCTGGATTGCTCAGCCAGCTTAGCCGGAAGCAGTAGATCCCTATTGTAATCCTCTATAATTTAGCGCCGTCTATGGAAAATATACCAAGGACACCTCTATGGCTAGCTAGGGCAACCACGCCTATGAAGAGCTGAGGGAACAACACGCACCACACGCAAAAGTATCATGTGCAACTCACCATCAAAGGAGCAACATCGAAGGAGACATCCTATGCACTCTGAAATCCATGTTGGTGGATCCATGATCAACCAGAGAAGAGCAGACCCACGCTGGTAGCTCCCATGAAACTACGCCTTCTGAAGGAGACTACCCATCACGCTACTCGTTGCAGCATGTGGTGGAGGAGTCCCAGGATGAACTGAATAGATGAGACTAGCAGCTGGTCAGTCTCCAGTAAGAGCTCCATGAGGTAAGAGTTTGCATGGATTGGAGACACCGCCCAAGAGTACAGTCGGATCACCAATGGTCCAACAGAGACCTAAGGAGGGAGTTTGATCATCCTCAAGCTAGTTGAAGTGGTAAGAGGGAACCTCCACTTGAGCGGCGAGATGAGGCTCCACACAGGAGTCGTGTCTTGAGCTTGAAAAGGAGGAGGCAAGGTTAGATGCAAACCTCCAGTAACACGCATGCACCACCAGCTCGCCCATGAGTGGAGGAGCGCCAGACTGGGCAGGAGCTCGGGCATAATGATGAGAGGGAGGACCTCAAGTAGTGGCTGCACCTTTAGCTTGAAGGAAGGTTGCAGCCAACCTCGGAGAGGTTGGCCAAAGATGTTGTTCGGAGGGTATTGGAGCAGATATCATCCCGCCCCTTCACGAGAGAGGTGAACGGGGTTGATCTGCTCAGGAAATTTTAGTCACCAAAGTTTAATCACTACAATGGGAAGACCGACCCTATGGGTCACATAAGGCACTTTAGAGAGATGATGGTCCTTTGGAATGGGAACAACGCCCTGATGTGCAGGGTATTCCCCTCCACCTTGGGTGAAGTAGCGTTGTGTTGGTTTAACAAATTGCCAGCTGGGTTAGTTAGGAGTTGGAATTAGCTGGCCGAGCTATTTGCAACGAGGTTCATAACCAACATTAGACAACCCAAGGAGATTGACTCCCTGCTCAACCTCAAGAAGGTAGAGGGCGAAAGCCTGAGGTCTTACGCTCAGTGCTACTGGGAGATGTTTAATGATATTGACGACTGCAACGAGTAACTCACTGTAGCGTCTTTCGAGCTCGAACTAGACAAAACCCACAAGCTGAGGCACTCTCAAACTAAGAGGCCAGTCTAGGGCATGGCCGAATTAATGCCGCAGATAGGGAAATACGGGAAGGTTAAGGAGGATGTGGGAGAAACAGTCAATGAGGTGCCTGCCTAAGCTGTAAAAAAGAAAGCCCGAGCTGTACATAAGGAAGGCAAGAAGACCAAGAGGAAGCCCGAAAGGGAAAGGGAGCATGAGGTGCCAAACGATATTTATGAAGTGACTAACATAGTGTTCAAGGAGCATATTCACAAGCTCCTTCATCAGTTCAAGGACAAGCCTTGGTTTGTCTGGCCCCTAAAGATGCTCATTGATCCGGGCAAGAGGGACGAGAAGAAATGCTGCTCCTATCATAGGGAGCACAGACACTTTACGGATCATTACCAGACATTTAGAAGGTTCTTGAAAGATTAGGTTAAGGCTAGGAACCTTGGGAAATACATTGATAAGGAAAAGACTTGAGTAGAGCAACATGCAGCATCTCAGGCTGAGTAGGTTTGCGGGCATGAAAGAGCTGGCAGGTGTGATTAGCGTTATACACGCAGGCCCCAGGCCTAATACATTGAACGAAATAAGGAATGGAAACCGGGAAGCAGCACATAAAAGTGAGATCATATAGACCCAGCTCGGGCAAAATGGCTCGAGCAAAAGGAAGAGCCCGGGCAGTAAGTACCTTGTCGGAGACCTGACCTTCATAGATGCTGACATGAAGGGGGTCGAACCCCCACACAATAACGCGCTTGTCATAACTCTTCGGATTGGGAGATATGACGTAAAGCGTATCCTGGTCGATCAGAGGAGCTCGACGCAGGTAATGTATGCCGATCTTTTCTTCATGTTAGGGCATATAAAGAAGGATTTGCAGAATTGCTACACCCCTTGGTCGGGTTCAATGGTCAGCCTATCCTCCCCACGGGACGGATCACATTCCTGGTTAGGGTAGGAACACAGGTCAAGAGCTTTGAGTTTTTAGTAGTAGACGTGCCATCTCCATACAATGTTTTCATGGTGAGGACATGGCTTCACCAATTGAAAGCCATACCCTCAGCGTATCGCCAGGTCCTCAAGTTCCCGACCTCAAGAGGCGTAGAGACGGTTATGGGGGACTAGACCGCAGTAAAGTAGTGCTTTATGGCCACTATCCAAGGAAAAGCCAGTTCATCCAAGGATGAGCAGGTTTGCATGATGGAAATGTAAGGACAAATAGCTTTTGGACGATGTTGGAGGAGCGCCAACGAAAAAAGTTATAGAGCCACTGAATAAGGTCGTACTAAAGGAGGATGATCTGGACCATTTCTTCTTGCTCGGCTCAAGTATGGCCGAGCAGGAGGGAATTGACCTGGTGGACTTCCTAAGATCCAATGTGGAGGTTTTTGCTTGGACGCCATATGAGATGCTAGGCATCGATCCCGAGGTGATACAACACAGGCTAAGTGTTGACCCATCGCATAAGCCAGTCGTCCAGCATAGGAGAAGGCCCTCAGCCTAGCACTCAGAGGCTGTACTAGAGGAAGGTGAGAAACTGCTCGAGGCAGGAGCAATCAGGGAAGTGCACTACCCCATTTGGTTGTGAAATACCGCCATTGTTAAGAACGGGAACTGGAGGGTATGCGTAGATTTTACCGACCTGAACAAGGATTATCTGAATGACTCATTCCTCTTGCGCAAAATCGATCAGTTGGTAGACTCAACAGCAGGGTATGGAAGGATGAGCTTTTTAAACACTTACTGCGGTTACCACTAGATCACTTTGAGCTTGGATGACCAAGAAAAGACCAATTTTATCACCCCACGAGGTTTGTATTGCTATAAGGTGATGCCCTTCGGACTGAAGAATGCCGTGGCAACATACCAATGGCTGGTCACCAAGATGCTCCAACCAATGTTGGGTTAGAACATTGAAATTTACATAGATGATATGGTAGTCAAGATTGCGTAGGAGCATGGTCATCTTGTCGACCTGAACAACATCTTCGAGGTACTAAAAGAATACAAGTTAAGGTTTAATGCTTTCAAATGCGCTTTTGGAGTGCAGCCAAGAAAGTTCTTGGGGCACTTAGTGAGCAGGTGAGGAATCGAAGCCGATCTTGACCAGATTGCAGCAATATAGAACATACAACCTTAAAAAATTGTGTGGGAAATACAAAGACTAACGGGGATGGCGGCAGCATTGAATACGTTTATCAGCCATTTGTTAAAGTGCCATATTTTCTTTTAATTATTAAAGAAGGGAAAAAATTTTATCTGGGGGGAGGAGTGTGCCCAGGCGCTCCAAAGATTGAAGAATTAACTAAGCACGGCTCCTCTTCTCTCTAAGTTCCTGCTCGAGGAAGAGCTGTATGTATATCTAGTAATTTTTGAGCACTTGACTAGTGCGGTCTTGCTGAGGCTGGACGTGCCTGGGCAGCTCCCATTCTATTACATCAGCCACACCTTCTTGGACGCTGAAATAAGATACTTACCGCTGGAAAAGCTCGCACTCGCCTTGGTCATGGAATCTCGAAAGCTAGCGCACTACATCCAAGCACACAAGATCATAGTCCTGACTGCACACCCGCTCTATGCTTTGCTGCACAAGGAAAATTTCTTGGGGAGAATAGAAAAATGGGGGGGTTGAGCTTGGTGAGTATGATATTGAGTTCAGACCAAGGACTGCAATCAAAAGGCAGGTCCTCGCGGACTTCATAACAGAATTCACTAGACGAGGTACGCTAATTAGCCCGGACCCAACCGTGCTCGAATTTGAGTTAGGGGGAAGTATGACTGCACAAGAGTAGAATGTGGGGAACACAAAGAATAAGTGCAGAAATGGAATCTGTACATCGATGGCACTTCAAATCATAAAGGTTCTGGAGCAGGAGTGGTTCTCATCTCTCTAGAAGGATTCGTGATTGAACACACCATTAGATTGGGATTTCCAGCTTCTAACAACAAAGTCAAGTATGAAGCACTGCTGGCTGGGCTCAGAAGTGCTGAGCTACTGGGCATCAAAAAGATGGAAATTTTTTGCGATTCCTAGCTAGTGGTAAATTAGCTAACTGGGCAGTACAATGCCTGAGATGATAGGATGGACGCTTACCTTTCCATAGCTCTTGAGCTGGTCAAGGGATTTGAGGAAGTACAGATTGAGTAGATCAATAGAGAAGGGAACTCCCATGCTGACACCCTGGCAGCCTTAGCTTCGGCAACCAAGCTTGGGCTAAAAACGACGGTAGAAGTACAGAAATAGGAAAGCTCAAGCATTGAGATGGGAGCACGACAAGTATGTGCTATAGAAGACAACCAAGAGCTTAGCTAGATGGATCCCTTCATTAGATTTCTTGACGACGGTCAACTCCCAGGAGACAAGAAGGAAGCACACAAAATCAGGAACAAAGTTGCTCGATTTTAGCTATCTCGTAGTGGTAAGTTGTACAGGAGATCCTTCTCGAGGCCTTACCTGTTCTGCGTCCACCCAAACAAAGTTTAAGATTTCTTATATGAGCTACATGAAGGGATATGTGGAGGTCACACAGGTGGAAGATCTATGGCGCACATGGTAATCAGTCAGGGCTACTTGTGGCCTTATATGCAGAAGGATGCTTAGGTATACTCGAAGAAATGCGAGAAATGTCAAAAGTATGCACCCCTGCACAGGCAGCATGCCGAGGACCTTAGTCCCATCACAAACCTATGGCCCTTTGCATAGTGGGGATTGGACATTATTGGCCCATTGCCAAAGGCACCTAACAATTAAAACTTCCTAATCGTAGCAACATACTATTTCTCAAAATGGGGTGAGGCTGAAACCTTAGCCAATATTAGAGATGTAGACGCTAAGAAATTTGTATGAAGGAACATCATCACTAGGTTTGGTATTCCGCGTGCCATAGTTGCAGATAATGGAAAGTAGTTTGATAGCTCCTTGTTCAAGACTTTCTGTTCAGGCTTACGAATAAAAAATTATTTCTCAACACCCCCATTCCCTTAAAGCAATGGCTAAATAGAGATCTCAAACAAAACACTTCTATTAGGACTCAAGAGAAGACTGGAGAAAGCCAAAGGAAAGTGGGTGGATGAACTCCTCTTGGTGTTATGGACATACCGAACGACTCCTAGAAGTTCAATGGGGAAAACACCATTTACTATGGCTTATGGCTTGGAAGCAGTAATCCCCCAAGAAGTAGAACTGTCTACCATAAGAACTGAGGCTTTCGAGTCTAGAAACAACAGCTTCAGCATTGCTCAGAACCTGGACCTAGCCGAGGAAAGGAGGGAACGAGCTCTGGTCAAGCTGGTAGCCTATCACCAACGGCTCTCAAAATTCTATAATAGGTGCGTCAACCACAGAAACTTCTAGGGCAGCGAACTAGTGCTTAGGAAGGTCCTTCTCAATACAAAGGATCCCCTTGATGGAAAATCGGGCATGACCTAGGAGGGCCCGTACAGCATAACATCAATCGCAGGCACAGGAGTATAAAGGCTTAAAGATTTAGAGGGAAAGTAGATCCCGAGACCTTTAAATGCTCAAAATTTAAGAAAGTTTTATCACTAAAGTTTGGGTTGTTAATTTCCTTTTTGGATGATAAATGAAGGAGTCTTTCTTGGAAACTTGTGTATACAGCTCGTTGATGTCTCAAGAAAGCTCTAGCATGGCTAGGCAGCAAAAGTCCTGGTTGACCTCGAGTCAAGCTTGGGTAAGAAAGCCTTAGCACGGCTAGGTAGCAAAAGTCTTAGTTGACCTCGAGTCAAGCCTGGGGAAGAAAGCCCTAGCAAAAGTCCCAGTTGACCTCGAGTCAAGCCTGGGCTAGAAAGCCCTAGCATGGCTAGACAGTAAAAGTCCCAGTTAACCTTGAGTTAAGCCTAGGTAAGAAAGCCCTAGCATGGCTAGACAGTAAAAGTCCTTGCTGACCTCGAGTTAAGCCCAGGCAAGAAATCCCTAGCACGGCTAGGCAGCAAAAGTCCTAGCTGACATCAAGTTAAGCCCGGTCAAGAAAGCCCTAATGCGGCTAGGCAGTAAAAGTCCCAACCGACCTCGAGTCAATCCCGGGCAGGAAAGCCCTAGCATGGCTATGTAGCAAAAGTCTCAGATGATCTCAAGTCAAGCTTGGGCAAAAAAGCCCT
This sequence comes from Heliamphora pulchella, assembly GCA_032270985.1. Taxonomy (NCBI): domain Eukaryota; kingdom Viridiplantae; phylum Streptophyta; class Magnoliopsida; order Ericales; family Sarraceniaceae; genus Heliamphora; species Heliamphora pulchella. Next base: position 7,217 of record JAULJZ010123525.1, read on the forward strand.
GATCGATAAATACATACGTGGTAATTTTGAGATTTCTACATCTTCTGTTGAGAGAGATCTTTAGATTGATGGTAATTTCAAGATTTCTACATTTTCTGTTGAGTGATCTTTAGATTGAAATGATTTAAATGATCTCACAAGTATTCTACCTCAGCTAGACACAAGACCTAGCTCAGCTAGGCACCAAGTGCTTGGTTGATCTCAAAGGACCACCACTGGGCAATGGTATTCTAGCTCGGCTAGATGTATGACCAAGCTTGGTTAGGCACCAATTGCTCGGTTGATCTCAAAGGATCACCACTGAGCCAAGGTATTCTAGCTCGGCTAGACACAAGACCTAGCTCAGCTAGGCACCAAGTGCTTGGTTGATCTCAAAGGATCACCACTAGACAAAAGTATTCTAGCTCGGTTAGATGTATGACCTAACTCAGTTAGGCACAAGTTGCTCGATTGATCTCAAAGGATCACCAATAGGCCAAGGTATTCTAGCTCGGCTAGATACAAGACCTAGCTCGGTTAGGCACCAAGTGCTTGGATGAACTCAAAGGATCACCACTGGGCATAAAATATCTTAGCTCGGCTGGATGTAAGGGCTAGCGTGGTTATACACTAAAGACCTAGCTCGGCTAGGCACATGAGAGACCGAGCCCCAAGTGATAAAATCAAAATGACTAAATGCAGGCTATATTGCTTAAGATCTCGGCAAAAAATTGTCTTCAATAACAAGGAATGAGAGTGCAATTAAAGCGAGTCGACCTCACAAATCGGGATGAGACCGTGCATCACAAACTTAGATCAATTTTTTTTTTTGAAAAAAAGAGAAACAACTAAAGCCTAAGCAACTTGGGCTGGCTGAAGGGATAAATCCTCGGCGGTTTCCTCTTACGCGGGCTCTTCTTGAGTAGGCTCCTCCAAACCAGTCTCCTCCCTAGCTCCTCCCCTTACTCTGTCTCCACTACCAGGATTGCTCTCTCGTGTTCTGGCTGATCTTCGTCAAGGGTGAGAACGACGGGGACATTTAGATCGGGGGCTCAGGTCATGGCCCACAAGGGGTCGAGCTCTTCGAACTCATCTTCGGGAGGCAGAGGCAAAGGCCTCTGTTCGGATGTTTAAGGGAGAAATGGAGCTGAAGAGTGGAGCAACTTCCACGACCTGGCCAGGTGGGGTGGCCTGCCCAATCAGGTGAGCCAGTTGAGCAGGAAAAGGGATGGTAGGCTATAGCCAGGGCACCTCTGTGACGCCCTGAATCTTGGGAGTATCTAAAGCGACAATTAACTAATAGGGCTACGAAAATTAAATAACGATAATACTCATACATGCTAAAAAGCAAAATATATAGAGTTATATAATACAGACCCAAATAAAATTTTTTCTGAAGTACATTGAACAATACAAGAAATATGTGGACAATCATGAAATTGGTACTACGTGGTCAAAGAAGGTTGGGGCGAAAGCGTGAAACTCTTAATCTCGAGAACCGAGGCTCTACATCCACGTCAACGTACTCATCTATAAGCTCTTCTAACGCTTCAGAACCTGGCATGGAATGCCAGAAAAACTCACGCCAACATACAAATATTTTTAAATAACAGGTCGAAACACGACTGATAAAAAAAATAACAGGCTAATCATGGCAGTGAATATGATGAGAAATGATGCAACTAATTTTAGCTTCTAATCCAATTTAAACTTAAGTTATTCTAGGTTCTCCCAAGTTGGGGTGAATCATCCTAATTCTAGATCTCAATCACGCAAACCAAGTCTACTGACCGATATCAAGCATTCCTTCAGCTGTGAGATAACAACGTAGTCGAACTAAGTATCCAACATGGTCATCACTGATGACAAGGGCATGGACAAGTTAACACTTTGGACCATCGAATCTTAGGTCAAGGTCTAGCACGGGATCGCAAAAATCTAACTCCTATTATTACGCCATCCGAACTACCTTTGCCAAAAATATACATCATAAACAATAAGGTGCTTTTAGCACTTGGGGCAAAAAATCTCCCAAAACAAATCAGGGCATATAACCGATATCACAAATTTCACAATATACAATTTCTAAGTATTTCAATTTCCATTAGTCACAGCACCAACCCTAAGGTTCAATTTCATTCTTTCATTAAAACAAAACGGTGAACCTCGTAAAATCCAATCCGATGATGACATGGAAGATATTTTATACCAAAATTTACAACTCACAAATATTTATGCGTGGCATAGGCTAAATGGCATGTGAATAATTTTGCATGAATTTTATGGACAAAATCAAGCATAAACTTTTATATAAGTCGCCTCAACACATAAGTTATGGTACGGCCACATGCATGTGTAAAAATTTAAGTTACGCTTACACATAAACATCCAATCATTTTAAACATGTAAAGCATTTTAAATAATATCACCAATCAAATAAATTAACTCAAACATAGCATAGAGTTAAGAACTTAAAGAATAGTATTAACACAGGTTTATAACATTATGTCAAGATTTTGCAGACTTTTACTACTGTTCAGAGGATTTTAAAGATAGCCAACGTTGGACATAAATTTTGAAAATTGGTAGGTAGCCTATTTGGGATGTTCTGAACACTTTTTATGTTTTACACTTTTCTGGATTTGGCCTCTAAGATCTTGATTTTGGCAAACTACAAATGTGTGACAGTGCAGAGTATGAACACCGGAACAGTGGCGAGATTCTCAGTGACTTCAAAAATTAGAAAAGAAGACTTAGACCTAAAAATATATTTTTATAATTTTTTAAAATGATAAATCTATGAGTTTAGAAGCTTTGAGACTTGACCTTGCATGGATAGAATTTTTCTTTAAGTTTTAATTAATATTCTACCAAACAGTGTTCAGATTTGACACACTTTGGGAGAATCAGTATCATTTTCTCTATACCCATGCAAACAGGTTGATTCCAATGGGGTTAAAAAGATAAGACATTTATCTATCTGACCACATAAAATCACACCGAGACCTTGTTTCTATAGTAAATGGCATAGATTCAAAGTTATCAATCCAAACAGTCTTTTTAACCCATTTAAAATCTCTATTCTTAGAAAAATAAAGCAAAAGTTATGGATCTCAACAAAAATCGTGCATGTTAACAATATAACCATTAAACTATAGTAAAAATTTTAGAATTTTTTTGACAAGTCTAGACCCACACGAAAAATCAAAGCAAATCAGTTTTTGAAGAAAAATCTCTCTGGACAGATTTGAAAAATAAGAGAACAAGGGTTTTCTTGGCTCATGGGCCCACATCCATTACATGTATAGCTATATCTCTCATGCATATAATTTATACATGAGCTATATACCATATTCAGGAATGAAAAACAAAAAAAATGGTAGATGGTTGAGAGGAGAGAAAAAGAACTGAAAATAACCTTCAAGATCATATCTCATGAGTTGTAGGATGGATCTTGAGTTTTGGTGAGAATAGGAGAGGAGATGAGACTTGTAAATAGAAAATAAGAGTATGATAATGTTGTTTCTACCTTTATATTGCTTATTGGAAAATGAATGTTGATGGAGCTTGAAGATGAATACCAAGAACACAATGAAGAACTCAAGAACACTCTCGGTTTTGCTTTTTCTCTCTTTAGAACTAACTTAGAGCACTTAGAGGAAAATACAAACATGAGAGAGAGAGAGAGAGAGAGAGAGAGATGACCGAATATGGGAGGGGGTGTTTGGCTTTTAAAAATAATTTTGTTAGCTTCAAGGAGGTCATAATGGTGTGTAAGACATAGGGTGGCTCAAACCACTCACTTTCCATGCATGTATGACACAAGAGAAATAAAATAATGAGATTGAGTGTTGAGTCACCATAATAGTTGGCCATGTGAGGGGTGTTGGCTCCAAGATTTGACTTTTGTATGTATATATTAATATATTATATATTTAATGA
>JAULJZ010123547.1:0-11136 GCA_032270985.1 Heliamphora pulchella
TTGACACCCTAACTGTTTTTCAAGTTGATCTTCAGGTACCAAAAAGTTAGTGTCGACACAAACTAGTTTTGTGTCAATACAAAAGTGCTGAAGTGCCCAGGACTCTTTTTGAGTCGACACAAATCATATTTGTGTCGACACAAAAGTGTTCCTCACTTTTGGTTTCCGGAAGTTTGGATCGACAAAAATAGAAATTGTGTCGACACAAAACAACCGAGACCTCTTGCAGATTTTTGGTGTCGACCCCATGACAAATCGTGTCGACCCAAAAGTCCCAAGCCTGCCTGTAGAATTTTGGTGTCGACCCTAAGAAGAATTGTGTCGACACAAAATAACCGAAGCTGACTGTAGAATTTTGGTGTTGACCCCAAAGCACATTTGTGTCGACACAAAAGTGTCGAAGCTTCCTGTAGAGATTTAGTGTCGACATCAGAGACAAGTTGAGTCGACATAAAGTTGTTCTTCCCGATGCTGAAGTTTCAAACGAGTTGACACCAGATTCATTTATGTCGACCCCAGAACGTTGGAAAGTAAAGTGCAGAATTTGTATCGACCCCTCAGAACATTCGTGTCGACCCAACTACTTGAAGAACCCTGCCCTAGACACTTTGTATCGACACTAAAGCTATTTGTGTCGACCCTAAAGACGAAAATTCAAAATACGACAGATCTCAACGGTTAGATTTATTGCCCCCACCTACCTCCAACGGTCAAGAACTCACAAGAACTTATATAAGGAGTTACTTTTTCAGCATTTAAGAAGGTTGGAGACTTACATTTACTGTTCTATTGATCAAACCAATATGAGAAATCATCAAGCTCACATTTATTGCTGCAACTCCAGTTCTTGTTCATCATTTTCTCTTTACCCTGTCATTTATTGTAAATCTATCTTATAAAGAGAGTGAGAGTTCTTCATTTATTACCTCTCATTTATTGTAATCAAGGGTGAGTCACCCTTTAGCCTTTGAGTGAGTGAATCTCATCAAAGAAGAGTTCAAGAGAGATTAGAAGAAAACAAATGCTTGTTTTCATAGGATCTTCTTGAAGTTGTACAGGTTTGTGAATGTGCCCGTAAACATTCAAATAGCTCAAGGGGAATCTTGAATCTTGTAAAGGCTTGGAATATGCCCGAAAGTATTCTGGATAGTGGAAATACTCAAGGGAGATCTTGAGGAGTGAACGTAGGTTAGGATAAAGCCGAACCACTATAAACCGCTGGTGTCTGGTTCTATTTCTCTATCTCTTATCTTTTAATACTTGCATTGATTATATAATTGTATATCTTGCCTTATTTCAATATTAAAAGATTTCTGAAAAGGTTTTTAAATTGCTATTTTTTTTAAGATCCAATTCACCCCCTCTCTTAGGTTGCCTAGATCTAACACTTTTGTTATGCATTTTAATAGGAAGAATTTAGGTCCACTAAAAAGTGTGTTTCGAATAAAAATATTTTACAATAAAAAATATTCTTCATATAAAATTATTTTCTTTTATTTTTGTTTTTTGGTATTTGAATTATACTTAAAAAATATATTTTTAAAAAAAAATAAAACTCGTCATTGCTGCTACCATTGCTACCATTGCTACCACTGTCACCACCACCACTATTGCCTCCACTGCTATCACCGCCACTGACTCTGGCCTAAACAAGGTTTCAACGATTATTTTGATGATAATAAAGCAAGACATTTAATTGTACAAATTGAGAATATTTTCAGGAATTCATTTCAAACACAATAATTGGAAGCCATGAAGCATTCAAATTAAAATCATTTTGGCAACAAGCTTTTGGAGCAAAGAGAAGTCTAAAATTGAATACTAACTTTATGTTTTTCAATTCTATTGCAGAATATGATCAATGTAAGTTCACTATTCTTGAATATATCCTTTGAAACTCATAGGAAATCAAAATTGGACTATAGGACTCATGCATATCATTTTCCTAAATGACAAAATATTTTTGTAGCAACCAAAGTTGATTTTAAATTAAGAAATATTTTATCAAATAAATCTAAAGTCATTTAAAATGTTTCGTGAATTAACCAAACTTGATTTTAAATTAAAAAATATTTCAACAAGTTTAACTTGTGACTTGAAGATACAAAAATTCATGAAAATCATGTTTTCTTTCAACTCAGTCAACTAATGGACATATTCAGTCAACTAAAAGGGTTGGAAACTGAACCAATAAGGTTCGGTCGACTGAAATAATTAACTGAACCAATAAGGTTCAGTCGACTGAATCAATTATTTCAATCGACTGAGTTAAACCTTTAGAGGTTCAGTCGACTGAAAGGAAACCCTCAGTCAACTAAAAAGCCACTGAAATTTTGGGGTTACTTAAAATTGGTACCTCAGTCGACTAATTAAGCCATATCCGTCAACTGACTTGTCTAGAAAGTCAAATTTGACTTTATAACGGCTAGTTTGACTTGAGCTATTAAAATATCTTTTTTTCTACAACGGTTAGCTCGAATGTTTGCCTATAAAATGACCCTATTATTAGAACTTAAAGCATCTAAGAAGTTCACTAATCTCATACTCTCTCATTACTTATTCTTGTGCATTCAAATCTCATACTATTATTCATATTTGAGAGAAACACTTAAAAAATCTCTTTGAGTTTCATTTAATATATTTCTTGAGAGTGAATTAGTATGCTATAGTGTTGTATTCATTTACCCATTAAAGGAGCCGACTCTTGTACACTTTCATAATCAAATTATTGTTAAAGCTTAGTTGTAGCCTTGTTCAAGTGAGGGAATTCACTTGGGTTTAAGAGCACGTGGGCTATTGGTGTAAAGGCTTCTCCGCCTTGTGAAGGAGAGAGGCATCTTCGCCTATAAGGAAAGATTAGTGAAAATTCTTAAAGCTGGTTGCTTGGGGTAAGGACGTAGGCCGGTGCGCCGAACCTTATAAAAATTTTGATTTTATTTTCTCTATCCTTCAAACTCTTTATATTTACATTTGATCGAATTTTTGCTCATCCAATAAAATCAAGTGAAAATATGTTGTATGCAATTAATTGAATATTTCATAAGAAAATTTTTAAATATCTAATTCACCCCCTCTTGGAAACACAATACATTCACAATTGGTATTAGAGCTTAGATCACATTTTTACCTAACAAGTTTTTGTGAAAAGATCTATGGCTAGTATTGGTGAATCCCCTTTTGGAGAGGGTCAATCCTCTACAAGACCTCTAATCTTTTGTGGTGTTAATTACACCTTTTGGAAACAAAGAATAAGAATTTTCATCCAAATAATGTATTGGAGAGCTTAGAGAGTGATTGTCCAAGGTGACTTTATTCCTATTAAAACCGTTGACGGAAAAGAGGTTCCAAAATTTGAAGAAGAAATGAATGAAATTGATATGAAATAACTTCAAATAAAATTTAGCGCTATGAATGCTTTGTATTGTGCTCTTGATGCTAACGAGTATAATCGTATTATGTCATGTAAGAGTGCTAAAGAAATATGAAAAAAAATAAAAATTACATATGAAGGTACACAAGATGTTAAAAACTCCAGAATTTATAGGTTAGTTAGTGAATATGAAAGATTTAAAATTGGTGATGATGAAACCATTTCTAGTATGTATACTCACTTTACTCATATTATAAATTCTCTTAATACTCTTGAAAAAACTTACCAATCTTATGAATTATTAAGGAAAGTACTTAAGGCCTTGCCGTCCATTTGGGAAGGTAAGGTGATGGCTATTTCGAAAATAAGAAATCTAAGAGTAATGGCGTTGGATGAACTCATTGGATCTCTCTTGATGTATGAACTCAAAATCAAAGATAAAGTCAACGAGCAAAACAAAACGAAGAAATCTATTGTTCTAAAAGCTTCAAAAGAAAGTTCTAGTGACGAAGGAAATGAAGAGCTTGATGATGATGATGATGATGATATGGCTCTCATTACTAAAAGACTCAAAAAGTTCTTCAAAAGAGATAAAAGATTTACAAGAAAATTTTATGGCACGAGATTTGAGAAGGGTGATTCAAGCAAGAGAGATTACAAAAAAGATCCACTTACTTGTTACAATTGCAATAAATTGGGACACATCAAGGCAAAATGTCTTTTACTTAAAAAGGATCTAAAAAAGAAAAAGTAGGCCATGAAAACTACAACATGGGATGACACGGACTTGAGCGAGTCTAGTGAGAGTTCTAGCGATGAAGAAATAGCAAATTTTTGCTTGATGGCTAGCATGGATGAGGAGATAAATTCTCACCCGAATTCTAATTTACTTGAATCTTGCTCTTGTAATGATTCTAATACTTATGAATCTATACCATCTTATGAAGAATTTAAAAATGAATTATATAACTTACATAAAAGATTCTTGAAATTGAAAAAGAAAAATATAAATGTGAATAAAGAAAATAAAAACTTTCTAATGAAATTGAAAATCAATCCAAAGTGTTGAACGATTTAAATGAATCATTTTCAACTATTCAAAAAGATCATGATTAGCAAGTTGAGTCTTTGAAAAAAGAAAAACTTGTTTATAAAGTTAAATTTAATAAAGTGACAAAAATTCTCGAAAATGAGATTTCTCAATCAGAAAAGAAAAATGAATTGTTGAGAAAAGAACTTAAAACCTTGAAAGAAAAGCTCTTGAAAATAATATTTCTTGTGATTTGAAAAAGAAAGTAGATGACTATTCCAAAATTATTTACAAGTTTACAAATAGAAAAGAAAACTTTGAAAAACTTTTGGGAGCTCAAAGAATGTCCTTGAATAAAGAGGGTATTGGTTACAATGGAGAAATAAGCAACAAGCAAAACTCGAAAAGTTATTTTGTGAAAGAATTTAGGGATTTTCAAGTCTCATCTTTAAGAAACATTTATGAACATACAACTTGTTTTCTATGCAAGAGAAATAGACATATTAAATTTGATTGTCCATTGAAAAGAAAGAATGGTGTCACAAAATTAGTTTGGAAAATTAAAAACACTAATCTTAAAGGACCCAAAAAGATTTGGGTACCAAAGAAAATCACCTGATTTGTTTTGTAGATATGCTTGAAGTCCACCTCTTCTAAAGAAAAATGATACATAGATAGTGAATGTTTAAGACACATGACGGGAGACAAAAAAAAATTCTTGAGCTTAAAACCTAAATATGGAGGCTATGTAACCTTTGGAGATAATGGTCAAGGCAAAATCATCGGTGAAGGTAAGATTGGTAAAGAATCTTCTCTTCATATTGGTAATATCTTACTTGTTGATGGTCTAAAGTATAACCTCCTAAGCATAAATCAATTATGTGATAAAGGATATAGTGTAACATTTAAGTATGATACTTGTATTGTTGAAGATAATGATGATTATAAAGTTTTATTTATTGCAAATCGATTTGAAAATGTTTATACCATAAATTTTGATAAATTAGATTCTCAAAATGTGAAATATTTTTCGACACTAAATGAAATAAGTTGGTTATGGCATAAGAGGTTAGGTCATGCTAGTATGGATGTCTTATCTAAACTTGTTAAGAAAGACTTTGTAAAAGACTTGCCCAAAACTAAATTTATTAAAGACAAAGTTTGTGATGCTTGCCAATTTAATAAGCAAGTCAAAACAAGTTTAAAAAAGAAACTAGAAATTTGTACAAGTAGGCCACTACAATTACTTCATCTTGATTTATTTGGTCTTATGAAAGTTTAAAGTCTTAGTAAAAAAGTATATGATTTTATTATAGTTGATGATTTTTCAAGGTATACTTGGGTTTTATTTATTATATCCAAAGATGAAGTATATCTTGTATTTGCCAAACTTTGTAGAAAGCTTTAAAATGAAAAGGGCTATTCAATCTTACACATCCGTAATGATAGAATGGAGAATTTAAAAATAAAGAGGTTGAAAATTTTTGTGATCAAAATGGTATTTCTGATGATTTTTCAGCTTCTCGAACTCCTCAACAAAATAGAATTGTAGAGAGAAAAAATCGTTCATTACAAAAGATAGACTCGAACTATGTTAAATGAGCACAAGTTGCCTAAATATTTTTAGGCCGAAGCGGTCAACACCGCTTGTTATGTAATGAATCGAGTTTACATAAGACCTCATCTTAAAAAAACTTCTTATGAACTATGAAATGGAAGAAAGCCCAACATTTCGTATTTTCATGTTTTCGGTTACAAATGTTTTGTCTTGAATGAAAAAGATGATTTAGGCAAATTCTATTCCAAATCAGATGAAGGTATATTTTTTGGTTATGCAACTAATATTAAAACTTAATAGATTTTATAACAAAAGAACAATGACTTTAGTTGAATCCATTCATGTTAGTTTTGATGAAGCTAATCATTTCTCTTTCAAGTTTTCTAATGATGATGACGTAAAAATTAGCAAAGACTTAGAGGATTTGCAAATCGAAGAAGATAAGGAAAAAAGCATCGAAGTTCATATCGATGATCAAGATCGAAAGGAACTTGAAGTGTTGCCAAAAGAATGAAAGATTATAAAAGATCACCATTTAGATCAAATTATTAGTGAACCATCATAAGGGGTAACTACTTGATTTTCTTACAAAAATATTAGTAATCATCTTGATTTTTTATCTCAAGAAGAACTAAAGAATATAAATGATGCATTAGAAGATGATTATTGGATAATGGCAATGCAATAAGAACTTAATCAATCCGAAAGAAATAAAGTGTGGAACTTAGTTCCTAGACCTAGAGACCATACCATAATTGGAACCAAATGGATTTATAGAAATAAAAAGGATGCAAAAGGCATTGTTGTACGTAACAAGGTTAGGCTAGTTGCACAAGGCTATAATCAAGAAGAATGAATGATTTAGATGAAACCTGTGCACCCGTAGTTAGGATGAAAGCCATACGCATTTTGCTTGCATATGCATCCTATAAGAATTTCAAATTCTATCAAATGAATGTAAAAAGTGCTCTTTTGAATGGCTTTATGAATGAAGAAGTTTATGTTGAACAGTCGCCGGGTTTTGGAAACTATCATTATCAAAATCATGTTTTCAAATTATCCAAAGCATTGTATTGTTTAAAGCAAGCACCTAAAGCTTGGTATGAAAGATTAAGCGGTTTCCTACTAGAAAATGGCTTTATAAGAGGCAAAATTGACACATCGCTTTTTATAAAAACAAACCATGAGGATAAGCTCATTATTCAAATATATGTTGATGATATTATATTTTGTGCTACTAACGTAAGTTTGTGCAAGGAGTTCTCATTATGTATGCAAAAGGAATTCAAAATGAGTATGATAGTCGAACTCACATTCTTCTTTGGACTTCAAATCAAACAAGCCAAAAATGGAACATTTGTAAGCCAATCAAAATACATAAGGGACTTGCTCAAATGATTCAACATGGAAGATGGAAAATTTTTGGAAACATCCATGAGTCCATCAACAAAGCTTGACATCGACGAATAAGAAAAACCTGTAGACACTAAGCTCTACTGAGGTATGATTGGTAACCTTTTATATTTAATCTCTAGTAGACTGGATATATTGTTTAGTATGTGTATGTGTGCTAGATTTCAAGTATGTCTAAAAGACTCACACCTAATTACGGTCAAAAAAATTTTGAGATATTTAATTGGTACAATAGACATAGGGTTATGGTATTCAAAATTTACTTTCTTAAAAAATTGTTAGTTATTCCGATGCGGATTTTGTTAGGTGCAAAATCGATGGCAAAAGCACTAGTGATACTTGTCATTTCTTAGGAAAGTCACTTGTTTCTTGGTTCTCCAAGAAACAAAAACTCCATAGCCTTATCAACCGCTGAAGCCGAATATATTGCCGCCGGTAGTTGTTGTGCACAAGTTTTATACATGAAACAACAACTTCACAATTTTAAATTAATCTATCATATTGTTCCTATTAAATGTGATAATAAAAATGCATTTAATATCTTAAAAAATTCTATCTTACATTCACGAACTAAACATGTCGAGATAAGACACCACTTTCTTCATGATCATGTGCAAAAAAGTGACATTTATCTTGAATTCGTGTGCATAAATGAACAATGGGTTGATATTTTCACAAAACTACTTAATGAATTGGGCCTATTGCATAATCGAGAAGTTGTGTGAAACAAATTAAACTATGAAATCAAATAAAGGAAAGTCAGTTGACTGAAATATCTCATCCAGTCGACTGAATGGCTATTGGAATTCAAGGTTTCCCCAAATTTGCAGATTAGTCGACTGAGCCCTTGTGATTAATCGACTGAACCTTTTCTCAGGCAATTCAGTTGACTGAGCTGCCCAATTCAGTCGACTGAATGTTCGGGATTTAAAACCCTAGTCGACTAAAATTTATTTCAGCTCTCAATTTCTCTCATTTGAACTCTCAGTTTCTCTCTTTTTCTCTACATACAACATATTTCTTCTCAAACCCTACTCCTCCAACACTCCTCCTACTTGATTATCCTTCATACCTCTTCTCATTATCATTAAATCCTCATTCTAAATTCTTGATTCTCACCATGCCGCCTAGAACAAAAGGAGGGAGTGCTAGGGTATTGCCCATTCCAACTCTTCGGAGTCGAATGAGAATCTTTTCTCTTCCTCTAGGGCTAAGGATCTTTACACATATCATCTTTCATCCATAGAATCGATTTTTGGTAAGTTTTTCGACATGGACTTTATAGATCTTTATTTGCCTAATATATGTCATCTCTTTGCTCAAATGGGTTGGGGTGTTTATATTTTTTATGAACCTGAGAGCATATATCCTCAACATATTCGATTATTTTATGCCAATCTTATCAAAGAGACCAAATCTAACCCTAATGATTCATATACTCATCTTGCTACATAATTTTTTGGCAAAACATACCGTTTCACTGATAAAGATATTGCTAATATTTTCGATCTTGGTCGGGGTGATTTCACTTGTCCTAGACCTTCATCAAATTGGATTATGGACTAAGAGTTTACTCCTTAAATGTTTTCCCATGGTTCTGAATGAACGGGTAGTAAACTTTGCTCTCACCCTAAAATACTCTCAATTAAAACTTGAAGCAAAAATCATCCATCTCATTATTACATATAATATTCTCCCATGTAGTAGCTTTCGCATTTACATCTCCTATCTTGACTGCTTCATTATGTGATGTATCTACACCAGCAAGCGCCTTGATTTTTCATTTTTCATCTGTACATGGATGCTTGCCCGAGAGAGCTCTAAGCACCACACTCTCCCTTATGGTGCTTATCTTACTCCTCTCTTCGAGTCATTTGGTTTCTCTCCTTTTTCATCAACTTTTACTCTTCCTAAATCCATTGATTTCCTAAATGCAAAATCTCTTAAACTCATGGGATATCGTTTGCAAGACGGGGGTTGGCATTCAAAATTTGGACAAGAACGTGATGCCTCTCCTGTAGTTGGAGAAAGTAAAGGGGAAGACAACGATGAAGAAGAGGCCGATGCACTTTCTCTAGTGGCTATTGTAGCTCCTACTCCGGTTGATCCACCTCTAGATAACTCCACATAGTCTTTTCTAAAGAATTTGGTGAAATCTTTTACCAAAGAAATCAAAGGAGAATTCAAGAAAGTACACAAATGCCTCACTCGCATAGAAGATGCTCTAGGTATTCCACCTTCTCCCCTCTCTTCCCAAGATGCTGGCCACGATGATGATACTGGTGGTGTGGCACCAATAGAGGTGATGATGAGGCCACCGATAACAAGGATACCAATGATGATGACTCCTTTGGCTCTATGGCTTTTTGATCATGACAAAAAAGGGAGAAGCATATTGTGAGACCATGTTCTGTTTCTTTTGAGTTATATATATATTCGATGTATTTATTCGTGTTTATATATGTTTTGGTGCATGTTTGAGTTTAAATATCCATGCTGGGTTGGTTCCCGGGGTTGTTGGGAGTTACGGTTCGAATTTTAAAAATAAAAAAAAAAATATTTTGGAGGCCTATAAATCTCTAGAGTTAGATATTTTCAAAAGATATTTTCAAAACTTACTCCCTAAGTTCCTCTTTTTTCTCTCTACCTTCTCTCTAACTTTTCGGGAGTCCGGGGCTTGGTTTTTGACGGTCCAATAGCCGATCCTTATTGTTGGCATTGTGGTCTACGCATCCATCCGGACAAAATTTGATTCTGACAAAACTCGATTTTGCACGTGGATCGAGACATCGAGTTTTCAACTCACCGAGGTAGGATCCTAGACTGTTAAGTTGTTAAAGGGTGTTACGTGTAATCTTATGCATATCTACCGTTTAGAAATGCATGAAAGGTGATTTACGTTTAAATTGGATTTTTGGTTTAAAAATCGTTTTTCATCGTTTCGGTGGATGGATGTGTGTTTTGAGAGTTTTCTTTCGAGGTTTTGGTGTGGGGTTTGGACGTGTGAGTGTCCGAGGGTGTTTAAAGGTTGTTTGGAGGCTTGATTTGAGGTTTTGAGGGCAAAATCGTAACAAAAAATTCATTTTCCTGGGTTACCCAGTCGACTGGACCATGGTGGTCAGTCAACTGGATCTTGATTTGGACCTCTCAGTCGACTGGACTAGAAGGGTCAGTCGACTGGATTCTTTCTGTTTTGTGCCCAGTCAACTGGACCAGTGGGTCAGTCGACTAGATTTCTTCTGTTGGGCTTTTCTTGCTTTCCAGTGTGTTTTCAATCGACTGGTGGGTTGGGCCCAATCGACTGAAGGTCTGAGTTATGGTTTGGATGGTTTGGTGATCTTTTGAGGTAATTGGTTGGGTTCCTTTTGGGAAAAAGGTTCGGTTGTTGCGAAAAATGTGTTTTATTGAAAGTTTGGAGCTAGCCTGTGAGGTTGTGTTTCAACTTCTAAAACGTTTTGATGGAAATCATACTTTTACATGTTTTGTTTGATCTTCATGGTTGATGGATTGGATCTCATTTTATACATGTGTTGTATAAATTATTTTGTGAATGGTTTTGAAATGTTTCTCTTAGATGTACCGTGGCAGTGGGTGTGTTGAGTTGGACTTCTATTGCTCCACGGTAAAAGTTCAGAAACGTGCGCAGAGTAGATCCCTACGTGCCTTCGGATTAATCTCCGTAAACGAGGTTGGTGGGTGCTTAGTGCCCTCGAGTTGTGAACCCGTAAACTAAGTGGTTGGTGGGTGCTTAGGGCCCTCGGGTTG
>JAULJZ010123558.1:0-11135 GCA_032270985.1 Heliamphora pulchella
TGTACTAACTAGAAATGGAACATCAAGCTAAAAGAAAAGAAATGAAATATTAACAATAAACTACATTACAAGAAAATAGAATAGAATGCTATGGAAATAAAAATCTAGATTAAATAAAAAAAAATTAAATGCTAGAACACTAAAGAAAGGAAATAAACAGTTAGAACGTTAAATTAACATGAGAGAAAGCAAATGAAAAGAAATGAGACTTTCGAATTAAATAGGTATAATATTGACTATTATAACCATTTATTATGTAAGTGCTTAAATCATGACAATTAACAATATTGATAAGTTGTAATTGTTAAAACAAATATTAGCACTATTTAATAATTTAACAATTGGTAATAAGCTTAATAATGAAGGCAAGTAAATAAAACGAGTAGGTTAAGTAAACTAAAACTAGAATTTAAAACAATGTAAAAATATAACAACTACATAAGTGATGCGAGAACGTAATTAAAATGAATTAACCAAATTAAACCCGACCACTCCAAAGGGGTAGAAAGTGGAGCTAGAAGGGTCGGGGATCCAAATGAGGTACCTAGGTTGCTAGGGAATCCTCAAGTCAGTAGAATGAGCTCCAATTGTCTAATCCTCGGGTGGTAATCCAAGCAATGTAGGCTTCAATATAGGTATTGGAGATTCGGGACTCGGTATATCGGCAGGGTTTCGGCGTCGAGACTCGAAATCGCTCGGTATATCGGTAGAGTCTCTCTCACTCAAAATTCGTACTGAAAACGTACGCTGCGATACATTATTTATAGAATTTTCAACCAATGAGATGTTGCCACGTTTTTAGACACGTTAGGCCATTTGGAGTTGGTAGCCGCCACAATATGAGTTGGCGGTCGCCATGTTTAAGTTGGCGGTCGTCATGTAGGAAAAGGTTCCACAAGGTTCTATTGACGGTCGCCATAATGGAGTGGGCGGTCGCCACGTTTGGGAATTGGTTAGACAACAAGTTACTGGTTTTGAAGGTTTTTGATTGTTAAAGTTCAAATTTTGAGCTTGGATCACTTCCCAGGGATCGAACTGAAGCACTTGTTTTACCTGTTTTCATTATCGATTCACCTAAGATTGGGTGGGGTCAAATCGGAGTGTCTACAGTTGCCCCTCTTTGATATGGCTCGTATAGCAACGCGTGATACAAGTTATATCAAAGATCCAAAGACAACCACTATTTGACCGATCCATCAATCTTAGGTCACAAACACACAAGCATACGTATGATGTTGGTCGTACTCTAACTTTCAACGAGTTGCCTATGTACCCTTTTAACTATGGATCAGACCAAAACGTAGTTCCTGGAGAAAAATGAAAAGATGCCAAATGTGATGCAAAATGATATAGATGCAGATGCTGGTATAATCGAACAAATTCTAAAAATCGAGTTAAGATCTAAAGGGAGTGCAAACATGTCTGAGATCGAGTTAAGATCTAAAAACTCAGTTGGATAAAATAATTTTTAAAGGATCGAGTTAAGATCCAAGAAATTATCTTAACCGGAAAAGCAATTGATCGGTCGAGTTAAGACCTCACAATCTGAGGATGGAAGCGGGATAAAAATAATTAAAAGCAAATTTATGACTTAAATTTATATTTATCGAAAGAAAACTGCGAATTAATAGATCGAGTTAAGACCTGAAAATTCGGGAGAAGATGTGAGATAAAAATAATTAAAAGTTTAGTTAAGGCTTAAAATTAAATTTATCGGAGGAAAATCGCGAATTAATAAGTCGAGTTAAGACCTGAAAATTCGAGACGAAGCATGAGATAAAAATAATTAAAAGTCTAGTTACGGCTTAAAATTAAATTTATCAGAGGAAAATTACGAATTAATAGGTCGAGTTAAGACCTAAAAATTCGGGACGAGATGTGAGATAAAATTAATTCAAAGCCTAGTTACGGTTTAAAATTAAATTTATCAGAGGAAAATTGCGAATTAATAGGTCGAGTTAAGATCAAAAAATTCGGGATAAGATGTGAGATAAAAATAATTAAAAGTCTAGTTACGACTTAAAATTAAATTTATCGGAGAAAAATTATCGTAAAGAGATGGAGTAGCAAAAACGCGGTTAAAATGATGTAAACAAAAAATAAATAAATAAAATAACATATGTAAACTCAATATGCACAAATAACACATCATAAGAAAACAAAATTATTTATGTATATATATATATATATATATATATATATATATTTTTAAAAAAAATCATTTTTGTTGATAAGGTGCGCATAAGGATGAAACATATTTAAAAGAAAATAAACGTATGTATAGTAACAAAAACCACCTCAAACAGCTCCTTAAGAAACCCAAAACGCCATAATGACATTCTGACCCGGTCGTCGCACAGATGGAAATGACGTGACGTTTGACAACATGACGGTCGCTAAGGTGAAACCCCTCTGACATGGCGGCCACCGGGTAAAAACCCTTACGACATGGCGGTCGCCAGGTGACGTTTGAAGAATATGGCGGCCGCCACAATGCAACATGGCGACCGCCACTTCGAGACGCGCATCCGTATCTTTAAGACACGTGAACTGGCTCATTTGTGCACTTTTCACTCTCTCTCTAGTTCTCTCGTGCTCTCAAGCTCTCTCTCACTCTCAAACTTTCTCAAGCTCCACTTTCTTACGTTTTCTTGTTTCCTAGCTTTCTCATAATGTTCACTCTTCTACTTGTGATCCCGTTCCTCTTCATGGCGAGCCAGGGCCAGGGAGATGATGACTTGGGGGCACGACGGGGCCCTGCTGCTGCCGAGAGTTCCTCCATTGGGACTCTCAGGGATACGACCACCAGTCAGCCTGCCGGTGGGGTCACTACTACGCAGCCCAGCGCTACGATGGATGCTCTCTTGCTTGAGACAAAGCGTGCCTCTCGCCAGGCGGCCGAGGAGGAGGCACGGGCAGCTGCTGAGCCAGAGGTAGCTGCAGACACTGCCGCCGAGGCCGCGATGGCTGATTTTCTAGATCCAGACAATGGAGAGGGTGATCTAGCACCTTTTGACCCACACACCTACGATCCAGTTCCTCATCGCATTGTCTACCACGGGATGACACGCTACGAGCCTCCTGCCGACGTAATTGCTGCTGATGTTCTTTTGCAGGAGCCCGACCACCACATCTCTCGTCAGCGACCTTCGGTAGGTTACCTATCCCTATTATTTCAAATTCAAAGCATATTTTTCATGATATGTGAAGCGTAGGCGCATGCCTAGGATCCCCCAGATAATGTGTTTTGATATGATAATGATGGTGTGATGCTAATATCTTAATTTAGGGACCTTTGCAATGGAGATTAAAATAGTAGGGATACTAGGATTTTGAACAAACAATAAAAGAAGCAATTATTTTAGTAAAAATCATAAAAATTAAGAAAAAAATTTTATTTTTTATTTTTGGGATATAACAACTAAAGGGGTAATTTTTATCAAAAAGCAATTTTATCAAAACTTTTTCGACAATTTTTCAAAAATCATAGAAAAATTTAGGGAAGAAAATTTTTAGAAAATCCTAGAAAAATATTTAGGAAAATTTTGAAAAATCCTAGAAAATTTTGAAGAAGAAAACTTTAGAAAATCTTAGGAAACATTTTAGGAAAATTTGGAAAATTTTGAAAAATCCTAGGAGGAAATTTTAGAAAACTTCTAGAAAATTTTGAAAAACATTTAGAAAATTTTGAAAAACCTTTAGAAAATTTTAGAAAAACCTTTAGCAAATTTTGAAGAAGATTTAGAAAATCCTAGAAATTTTTTTGTTTTTTTTTTTAAGAAAAATTTTAGAAAACCACAGAAAATTATAGAAACTTTGGGTAAATTTTTAGAAAAATTCAAGAAAAATCCTAGAAAATCTTAAAATATTTTAGAAAATCCTAGAAAATTGAAAAAAATTTTAAAAAATTACAGAAGTTGAACAACAATTTTGAGATAATTCTAGAAATTTTAAGAAAATCCTAATCAATGAGAAACAAATTTGAGATAATTCTTATGAAAATCCTAGAAATTGAAAAAAATTGGGACAAAATAGGTAAAATACCAACATTAAAGGGCGAGATTTTCTTTACTTTTTTCCTTTTTTTAATATATTTTTTATTATTTTATTTTATTTTATTTTTATTTTAACACAAAAGATAGAGATCTGCTTGGTGTACCAAGGCTCAGGGTTCCTAATCTTTTTCTAGGGTTTGAAAGAACCGGAGGGTCGTCACATAGACACGAACCTAGAGTTAGGGTGCCTAATCTTTTTCTAGGACTTCTGAAAGAATCGAAGGGTCGTCACATAAACACGAACCTAGGGTAGGAGGATTTGCCTAATTTATCAAGGCTTGAAAGAACCGAAGGGTCGTCACATACACATGAACCTAGGGTTACGGTGCCTAGTCTTTTCCTAGGGCTTTTTGGAAAGAAAGAACCGAACGGTCGTCACTTACACACGAACCTAGGGTAGGAGAATTTTCTTGATTTATCAGGGCTTGAAAGAACCGAAGCGTCGCCACATACACATGAACCTAGGGTTAGGGTGCCTAGTCTTTTCCTAGGGCTTTAGAAAGAACTGAAGGGTCGTCATATAAACACGAACCTAGGGTAAGAGGATTTTCCTGATTTATCAGGGCTTGAAAAAATCGAAGGGTCGTCACATACACACGAACCTAGGGTTAGGGTTCCTAATCTTTTCCTTGGGCTTTTTTGAAAGAAAGAACCGAAGGGTCGTCACTTACACACGAACCTAGGGTAGGAGAATTTACCTGATTTATCAAGGTTTGAAAGAACCGAAGGGTCGTCACATACACACGAACCTAGGGTTAGGGTGTCTAGTCTTTTCTTAGGGCTTTTGAAAGTACCAAAGGGACGTCACAAAAATACGAACCTAGGGTAGGAGGATTTGCCTGATTTATCAGGGCTTGAAAGAACCGAAGGGTCGTCACATACACACGAACCTAGGGTTAGGGTGCCTAGTCTTTTCCTAGGGCTTTTTGAAAGAAAGAACCGAAGGGTCGTCACTTAAACACGAACCTAGGGTAGGAGAATTTGCCTAATTTATCAGGGCTTAAAAGAACCGAAGAGTCGTCACATACACACGAACCTAGGGTTAGGGTGCCTAGTATTTTCCTAGGGCTTTTTGAAAGAAAGAACCAAAGGGTCGTCACTTACACACGAACCTAGGGTAGGCTTTCAGATATTTTCTGCACTTCGCTTTGTTTGATCTATCTTTTTTTATATATCTTCTGCTTGTTTTCTTCTTCTTAGGCTGGCCGCTGTGTTAGAGGTTTCGGAGGTTCTGCCTCCGGAGAGGTATTGGAGTGGTATGACGCCCTCCCTACTCCTAGCTGGGTCATTATTGATGCCTCCGGCTTTGCTCGATTCATACCCCTGCTGGGCAGGACGAGCAATGACCGGGTCTGGCTGACGACCTTGGCTGAGCGGTGGTGGGATACCACCAATACCTTCCATTTTACCACCTTTGAGGCTACTCTGATGCCTCTCGACTTCGCACTAATCACCGATATACGGGTTGGAAGAGCGCCCATTCCGTTTGATCCGACCAATGACAGCTCTACTGATGCGCTGCTGTATTTCCTCGGAGCCGTTCCCACTCAGATGGATAGAGACCGGGTTCGATATACTTGGTTCTTCGAGCATTTTTGCCACTTTCACTGCTTTGAGCCCCGCCACTTCGAGTGGGTCATCCGGGGCTTTTTTATGTATATGTTTGGTACCTCCTTGTTTTCAAACAAGGAGAATACCATTCATCTTCATTACCTTGGCGCCCTTGCTCGTTTGGACCGGATTGCCTCATTTGACTGAGGAGGAGCTGCTTTGACCACCCTTTATGGATTCATGCGGACGCTGACCCGGTTCCCTCAGGAGCTTAGCATTGGGGGATACTGGAGGGTTTGGGAGGTATGATTTAGTTTCCGTATTCTTTCATTCATTTCTATTCTCCTATTATTCATTATTTACTGATTGATGCATTCTTTATTGCAGCTGTAGACTTACGAGTTCCTCGGGCTTCATGTCCCAGCGAACTCCGCAGCAGACCCTCTGGTTATTCCCCGAGTAGCCCGGTGGTCCCATGGGCTAAAGGGGAAGAAGGCTGGAGGAAAGGACATAGACCATTTTTTAGTCTCACTATACCGGCTGACCCCCGACCAGGTATCATTTTACTGTGTCTGCCGCATTGCATCTTTATTTATGGATGCTCACTGCACTGTACACTTTTATTCTGCATACTGATCACCGTATTCTGTACACTGGCCACCATACTGTACTGTATGCACTGCTTACTGTTGTCTATTTGCACTATTCTTTGAATTGCTGCAGGTTCACTGGGATGTCTGGCGAGGAGCTGAGGATCAGGCCGGCGTAGATTTGAAGCGCAGTACGGATATCGCCTCTAGGTGGATCCTGCTGGAGGGCCCATTTGGTAGGAAGTATTATCTCAGCGAGTGAGTGGTCTGTCAGTCACTCGGCCTTGATCACCTTAGGATACCTGTGGTTTCTCCAGCCTGCATGCGCCGGATTGATCATATAGGCCGCGTCGACTTGTTGCTAGAGGCGGTGGGGACTCCCGTGACAGAGCTACTGGTGGTAGAAGAGGATTACACAGCCTAGGCACGGGCGCACCTGATGGGCCCCCTAGGTCCTTGCCTAGCTGGTCCTGGCGGTAGGAGGAGAGGATGGGCACTAGAGGTTGCTGATGCTGGTGCTGATGCTGGAGTAGAAGCTGCCGCTTCTGCTGGAGCTACTAGAGCCGCTGCCCCCGGAGCTGGAGCTGGAGCAGGAGGAGTGATAGGTCCGGAGATCCCTTGGGAGATCTAGACCGTGGCCTATGGCTTCCCTCTCTCCCTTCCTGTTCTAGTCTCACCAGTTTCTGAGTTCAGAGCAGAGATTAGCCAGGTATTTCCTTTACCTTATTCCTTCCTTACATTTTCTACTTCATTTGTCTGGCTGACTTCCTCTTCTTCTTTCTGTAGTTTAATCAGGCATGGGTGGACCGGACGATGCTGATGGTCACCGGCCTGAGAGTGATGGTCCGGCAGATGGACGCCTCGATGTGGGCAGCCGGCATTGCTTTCACGCCAGTAGCCGTTGTAAGTAGCTCATGTGTTCCTTTTTAATTTTTCTACATTTTCCTGCCTTTTATTCTTGTTCTGAGTCTTGCTTTTCTTTTAACATCCTCCAGCTCTGGTTGCCGGTGTTGTGCCTCCACGGGCCTCAATTGAGCCTCCTGCCCCAGCTCCGGTTAGAAGCCGTGGTTCCCGGGCGTCTTCTTGGTCCCATTCTAGGGGGTCGATCTTATCTGCTCGGAACCGATCTAGAGTTATTTCCTCTTCAGACAGTGATGATGGTGATGACTTTGACCGGCTCTTTGAGGATGATAGCTCCGAGGAGGCTAGCCCCTCCTGTCGAGCCCGCCCGAGGCGTCTTTGAGAGAGAGCACTTTTTCCCTAGCCTTTATTATTATTTTTTTATGGGCCTGCGAGCCCCAGTCAGATACATTTATATACACTTGATCCACGGGCCTGCGTGCCCAGTTTTGTCGGTTATTGGACCTGGGTGCCCCAGTTTATATTTTGAAACACTATATTACATTTTTGGGCCTTCGTGCCATTTTGCTATTTTATGTTCATCTGTTATGTGATTTTCTCTTCTTCATTGCTCAAACTGTCTTGTATACGAATGTTAACACTTTACACAAACCACAAAAATTGCTAACCGAATATTCCCTTCGTACTTCATTATGGCAGACGCTTCAATAGAACCCTTTCAACATGGCGGTTGCCACCTTCAACCGGGCGGCTGCCACCTCCGACATGGCGGCCGCCTGGTGAAAGCGATGATGTCACTGTACTATGCTTTTCCAAGTTGGCGGTCGCTAAGTACAAGGTGGCAGCCGCCAAGATGGATGTGACTTTCGCCAACTTTTTGGTTTCTTGCCTTTTCTGCCTTAAAAACTCAGCTCTGGAGGCTCCCCTTTTCTGTTTCTTACACTCAAATGGCTACCCCACTCTCTTCATGGATTGAGGCATTCTCCCACATCGAGCATCTGAACTTCGCTTCTTTTGGAATCAACTCTTTATTTCATCTCATGGCCGTGCAGATTGACAAACCGTTGTTGAAGGCCGCCGTTCAACTATGGGATCCACAGTCCCACGTCTTTCGATTTGGCGTCGAAGAACTCTGCCCCACTGTGGAGGAGTTCGCTGCCATTTTGGACGTGCCTCCCTGGAGTTCTGTCGTCGTTCCTACCCCTTTTCTCTCGGTTCAGCAGCAAGTGATGCAATTTTGTGGCCTTTCCAGGATGGAGGCTTCTCTTCTAACCCCGGGCGACTATCTTGACATCCCGTGGCTTATTGAGAGGTTTCATCTTACTAGAGACCTCAGCGATATCGACTGTCCGTTGCGTCGTCGTTACGCACTTTGCTTCTGCCTCCTCGCCCAGTATCTCCTTGTCCCTTCTATCAGGCGGGTTAGTTGTGCCATGGTTGACATTGCTGGCCAAATGTGGACGGGAAAGGATTTTGTGCCCCTGGTTTTGGCCGAAACAATGCTGGGCTTAGACGCTGTTCATCGTGGCGAGACCACTACCTTTGCTGGCAGCCCTTTTTCTTCTCCAGGTGAGCTGAACATCTTCCTTCGTATCAAGTTTTCTGTCATATTGTAAAGCTTTTCTCTTACTGTTCTAACCCTTGTTATAGATCTGGCTGATGAAAAAGGTAAACCTTGTGCAAAAACCTCCCATTGACAGGCACAATGCCGCTGCTTTCCTTTACCGCCTGCATTATCAAATATGTGACACTAAGGCATCTTGGCGACAATATCTTTCTTCTCTGACTGGTTCAGACATTACCTGGCAGTGCCCTTGGTGGCGGAGTCCTACTATGACTCTGACCACAATGGATCATCCTGGTGTGCTGCTTATTGGTCTGTGTCAGATTACTTTCTACTACCCTCATAGGATCATGCGGCAATTCGGGCGAAGTCAGATCATATTTCCTGGTATTTGAGGCCGTTTGTTTTTCTCTGCACTGCGGGATCCTTTCCTAAGACAGTATCGGGATGCCTGGCCATCTTGCTCATTGATGGAGATGCACGAGTTGTAGTGTCCCGATCTTTCTGCTGAATACAAGACATGGTTGACACAAGATAGGGAAAAGAAAAATAGAGAAGAGGGGAAACAAGAACCGAAAAGGAGAAGAGTTTGAGGATCTCTGCTTTATTTTGAAAGTTTCACAGCATTCTCTTTTTTTTTATTTATAGAGTTTGGGACTTGTGTGCCTTCCTTTTTTATTCAAAACATTGTAATTCTGATCAAAGTAATGACAAACTCCTAGTTTATGTTCAAGGTGGTTTAAATTTATCTAAAGTTTTAATGACTTTATTATTAAAATTCAGAAATTAATTTGCATTGGTCTTATTCAGATTCAAAGATGGTTGAATACAAAGAAAGTGGCCGGACTCCTTTAAAAGAAGCTGCCTACAAATCCCAAAAAGATGGAATCAGGCCATAACGTAGTTTGAGCTTGGTTTTCACTCGGGTATTAACACTCTCCTTTTGTAGTGCCCTGACTTTTGCCAAGGTCTCCATTTCGGGTTTTCGGCCTTGCGGGCAACTCTAACTTTTGCCTGAGTCGCCTTTTCGATTTTTAACTCAACGAGCTTTTATTTTACCTTTATTTCTACCTCAGGGATAGTACTTTTTAAGCTGGTCGAGGTTTACTGGGGTGGAGAATACATTGCCGTCCAAATCCATGATAATGACTGCACCACCGGTCATGATGGCTTTGATAAGAAACGGTCTGAACTAGTTTGGCTTGAACTTGCCTCTTGGGTCGAAGATGGGAGCTCTGATTTCTTTGTGATCCAAATCTCCTTCTCTGAGGTCCCGAGTCTTGACCTTCTTATTGAATGCCCGCGCTATCCTCCTTTGGTAACATTGTACATGAAATAGGGCTTGCAGTCTTCTTTCATTAAATAAAAGAAACTCATCCATTCGGTTCCTCTGCCATTCTAATTCTGAAATACTGGCCTCGGCCATTTCCCTTAGCGAAGGGACTTCCACCTCAATGGGAAGGACGGCTTCCATCCTATACACTAAAGAGTATGGCATAGTTCCGGTTGAAATTCTGATCGACGTTCGATACCCCCAGAGTGCAAATAGTAGATGCTCTGGCCAATCTTTATGCGAGTTGATTGTCTTTTGCAGAATTTTCTTGATGTTCTTGTTTGCTGCCTCGACTGCTCAGTTGGTTTGTGGCCGATATGGCGAGGACTTATGAGCCACTATCCGGTATTCCTTGAAAAGGTCCAAGACTTTTCCTTGGAAATGTGAGCCATTATCCGAGATGACCTCGTGAGGGACTCCGTACCGACAAATGATATTTTCCTTAATGAATTTGGCAACATGGGAGGCCTTTAACACCGAGTAGGAACTAGCTTCTACCCACTTGGTGAAATAATCAATGGCCACTAAGATAAACTTGTTTCCATTAGATGCCTTTGGTGTTACTCTGCCAATCACATTGATGCCCCATACTGAAAATGGCCATGGTGACGTTAGGTTGTACAGCTCAGACGGGGGAACGTGTATGAGGTTTGCGTGAATCTGACACTTATGGTACCTCTGCACAAACTGTATACAATCCGTCTCCATTATCATCCAAAAGTATTCTTGTCGTAGGATCTTTTTGGCTAACATATTTCCACTCATGTGTGGCCCACAGACTTCTGCGTGTATTTCTTTTATCAGCTCTTGGCCCTCTTCAGTGTTTACACACAGCTTGTTGATCCCATAATGTCCTCGTTGTACAGTCTACCACCACAAATGACAAACTACGCAGATAGTCGTCGTATTGCCCTCTTATCCTTTTTGCTGGCAAACTTGGGATATTCTCCTTTCTCTATGAAGTTCTGAATGAGAGTACCATGGAAGGCCGTCAATGCTTTCTTCAATAGCAGCTGTCATTTCGTATGCCGACTTTCTCTTCTGCTCTATTATCAGAGGTCTCATTCGCACTTCGGGTGGTATGTCAATCATGGATGCTAGGGTGGTATGTCAATCATCCATGCTATGTCAATCATGGATGCTCTATTATCAGAGGTCACAAAGCACAGTATCAACTTCTC
>JAULJZ010123569.1:0-32309 GCA_032270985.1 Heliamphora pulchella
TTATCTTTCATTTCTTTTCATTTTCCATCAATATTAGTGTAATTTCTTTTTATTTTTTTTTCTCTAGCATTAGTTTTAAATTTCCTTATAATATCCCATTTTATTTTATTTTCTTTTTTTTGTCTTTTCTTTTAAATGTTGGTATTTGTTTTTCTTATAAAGTTTCATTTTCTTTCTTTGTTTAGCAAAAAAATTTATCTTTTTTTTTCTTTTATTTTCATTAAAATCCAAAAAATCACAAAAAGTCTCTTAAACTTATTTTCCTAATAGTTTAATTCTCTTTTGTTCTCTTATTTTCTTTCTCAAAGTATAAAATATAAATAGTTAGTTTCTCTTTTAGTAGTATTTTCTAAACCTTTTCATTCGACCTCTTTTTGTTTTACAAACTTCTTCTTTATTTTCTTCTCTTTCTCAAACTCTTTTTTGTTAAAACACCTTTATTTTGGTTTCCTTTGTTAATAGATTTTCTTTCTTTTAAAAAAATTAAAATTTCTGTACACCTTTCATTTTAGTATTTATCATGTTCATATTATTCTTTCTAATTGAATGTTTGTGAAATGCATATTTTGGTTATTTTCTTTAAAGGCATGTTTAGAATAGTTTAATTTATCTTTTGTAACAAATCATATTTAGGTAATTTTTAATAACCCTTTGCATATTTTCGTTCTTTTATTCAAATCATGCTAGTTTAGATTATCATTGTGAAATCGCATGTAGGAGTGTTCCATGTATCCTTTAATTAGAAATTGCATGCCGTAGGACTTAAGATTTTTATTTTTGATAATTACTTTATTTAGCATTCTATATACGTATATTATGTATTTTTTATATTCGATTTTGGATATTTTCTCTTTACCTCAATTTTCTTTATTTGCATGCATTTGAAAAATTCTTTTAAAGAACCAATGATGATTAGTAGAGGCTAATCTTTTGGTTGGGCGAACGAGGTGCCTAACACTTTTTTCGATTCGTACCTTGGCCCCGAACCCTCTTTATCTGGTTAAACATTTTTCAAGATCAGTAGTCATCTTTATTTTTCTTAGTTTTTCTCAAAAACTAAGTGGCGACTCCATTTTCAACAAAAAGGGTTTTTAAAATTTAGTTTTCAATGTGTTAAAAGATTTCTCAAACATCTTTGAATTTTTTTATTTTTGAAACACTTTCAAAATCCCTAAATCCCGGCGCCACAATCACGACACGACCTCCGAAGCCACAACACAACCAACCGAACCCCAAAGAGAATCCAACAGTATTTCAGTCGACTAATCCCATAATCAATCAACCGAGTACTATTGAAAACCAATTGAAAACCAAGGACCGAACCACCAACACATCATAACCCAGACCAACACAGGCCCAACACGTCCAACACAAACCCACATACGGCCAACACGGAACCACACACGCTCAACACGGCCAACACGGAACCACACACGCTCAACACGGCCAACACGAACTCTCACATGCCCAACACACGCCCTACACAACCCACGACGCACACACATGCCTAACACAAACCCGCAATGCCCCAAGAAACAAGAAACTTGATAAAAAGCTCCACCAAGGATGAAAAACAATCTTTCCCAAATGTTTGGCCAAAAACGGGTGAAAAATGGTTAAGAAATTTTGACATACCCTCACTCTTTCGGTCATAACTTTTTTTACAAAATGAATTTTAATGTGAGAGAGGTTTCATTGGAAAGAAGCCTTTTGGGGCTTCAATTTGAGTACAAGAACGACCCAATTTCGAGTCCGGACGAGGGAGATATCACCAAAACAAAACGGCCTGCGCAACCAGTCTGCTCGAGCGAACATCGGGCGCTCGAACGAGCTACCACGCGAGAAAAACTCAAATTTTCCTGTTCTTGATGTTTTAAGCCCCCAAACTCTCCAACACCCACTATGATACTTCAAAACACTTATGAACCTACCGATTCACATATGTTTAACACCCACGGACATACAGGAGCCCAAAACATCAAGAACCACCAAACAAAAAACCCCAAAACCCGATTTCATCCAGCTGAAACAACACAAAACCTCCTTTTTAAACAAAAATCCGATTTTCTTGAAACATAAATCGATTTTTCATGCATTTTCAACCGGTAAAAACACCCACGATTAAACGTAACACCCTTATAAGACATTAGAGTCTAGGATCCTATCTCGTTGAGTCAAAAACTTGGCGCCTCGATCTACGTGCAAAATTAAACTTCACAAGAATAAAATTTTGTCCGGATGAACGCGTAGCCCATCATGCCAATAGCAAGGATCCGCTGTTGGATTGCCAAAAACTGAGCCCCGGGCCCCCAAGAAGTTAGAGAGAAGATAGAGAGAAAAAAGAAAACTTAGCTGAGAAGTTTGAAAAATATCTAACGCGAGATATTTATAGGCCTCCAAAATATTTTTTTTTAAACCCGCATCACAGCGCCTAACGGCCCCGGGAACCAACCCCGCATGTATTTCTAAACCCAAACATGCATAAAAAGTATTTAAAACATGCTAAAGCAAAAACACTAAATGCGCGTCGAAAAACACCAAAAAAAGAAAACGGGTCAGGGTCTCACAACTCTACCCCCTTAAAGGAATTTTGTCCCCGAAATTCACCACAAGGTTAAATGAAAACAATCTAGCCAATCACAATCGACACAAGTACACGAGATGGTCAGCCAAACCACTCATAGGATATAGTCAAACAAGGTCAGGAATCCTAAACAATGGCCAACTATCTCAACGACGAGATCTACAACTCACCCCAACCTCACATCCTTACCAACTGCTGCCTCAACACAGCAAACCACCCATGGAGTCCATCACCAACTCCAAGCAGCCTCGACCTCAGCCTCACCCTCTCCGTGTAAACATCAGGTCTATATGAAAGAACATAAGACACAGCACATCGCATGAACATAAATACTAATCACATAAGCATGCTAACACATAGTCACATAGGTTCATGCTGAAAAAACCCCACATACCGAGGAGAACCGACAAGAATGACACGTCAATCTGGATAACCTACTCAGATCCTCTACTAGAAATCACGTCAACTAAACGCATTTCTAACATGGCTTCCAAGTTTGTTAATCCAAACGCCCAAAGGCAGGACTAATCAATCCCATAGTTCAACCCCCATGCTCAGATATACACATCATTCTCACGCTTAACATGTAACACATTCATGTTATTCAAGCATCTAAACACTTGTAGTCAAGCACACGTAATCAACCTCTCACGGCGATGCACCCTCTTCCCACGGCTCTAGGAATTCAAACCCAGAGCTCTAATACCAATCTGTCACGTCCTAAACTCCGGGTCACGTGAAACACCCACAAACAAACAACATAACCCAACCGGAGAACATACTCTCAAAATAAAACCATACATGCATTGTATATAATCGCCAAACGGAATACATTACACGGTTCTAACACTAGGAAAACATGTTACAACATACATGAAACAAAAGAACAAAAAGAAAGACTACAGCTCTTTCACCTCTCTAGCACCTCTAGATTAATCTGCGTGACCGGTACCTGAAGAAAATCAAATCCCACACCATGAGCCAAAGCTCAGCAGAAACTAGACAAGCATGCAGTATAAGCTAAACATGCTAGGAAAACGAGATGTAGTTTTAGACTCTCTTTCAAGCCTTTAAAATGAGTTTTCACATGCAAACGGGAAAGCGAGGATACAAACCATCTTTTGACTCACTCACAGGAGTCCTAAAAACAGTTGAAAAGGGGGTTTTAGATCGCGATTCACGCGACTCTTAAAATAGTTTGAAAATTGGTCTATCCATCCCACAATGCAGTTCATACAACCCATGTATCTTCTCGGACTTTCATCGAAGGACTGCAGCTCCCGTCTAATGCATCGTTAGCCAGAGCTAACTCTAACAACCCACGCAACGCATGCCACCCATGCAACTCAACCCGTGCAACACACGTAACGCACGCAACCAGTGTAATCCACACAACGCACGAACCCGGTGCAACACACACAACACATACATCTTCTCGAGCTTTAACCGAAGGACCGTAGCCCCAATCTTCTCAGACTATAACCGAAGGACCGTTGCCCCAATGAACGCACCGTCAGCCAGAGCTAACAGCTATCTTTACGAACTTTCACCGTGGGACCACTATCAGTCCCTCATATGCATCTTTACGGACTTTCACCGAGGGACCAATATCTGCCCGGCATATGCATCTTTACAGACTTTCACCGAGGGACCGCAGCCCCACATATGCAATACAGATACAAATCTACGTATCAACAGGCATCCCTACACATGCCTATACCATGAGATAAAACCGAATCAACACATGCATACTAAACCAGGGTTTAAATGCATAAAGCCATGTACTGTCACTACGTTTCACAAACCACGTTACATGCTACACACGCGACTCACACAACACTTGTAACATGCACCACATGTATCCGTTCCTCATATTCCACATATCCATGCCTATAAAACCTCTGAGTTTTAAAGCATAAAACCACGTTACACGTAATGATATCAAAGCCATATAATTCACTTACATAATTCGTACATAAATAAACTACAGTTATAAATACATAAAGCCAGTTATAAATGCACATAGCCATATATAACTTCACATCATGACACCACCCGTCAGACAACCCGACATCCACTCACATGGACAACCAACAACCCATAAAACCAAGCCTAACTCGAAGGCCAACACCACTCAAGCACTCGAGCGCTCAATTACCGCTCGAGCGGTCCCCCACCGACATAGCACACTGCCACACCCCCGCTCGAGCGCACAACCACCGCTCGAGCGGTCACCCACCGACCTAACTCTCTACCACCAGCCCGCTCGAGCGCACAACTACAGCTCGAGCGGTCACCCACTGACCTAACTCTCGGCCACAAGCCCGCTCGAGCGCACAACCACCGCTCGAGCGGTTAACGCTAGGAGGAAACCCAAACCAAGAAACAAAATGAAACCCCCGCACGCAGCAATGCACAAAACGCCACAAGCACAACCGTGCACCAAAAACCCACATCTAACCATGCACGTCAATCCGAAGATGGCATCTAACAAACACCCAAGGTCACGACACGACCCCTGAAGCCACAACACAACTAACTGAACCCCAAAAAAAATCCAACAGTATTTCAGTCGACTAATCCCATAATCAATCAACCAAGTACCATTGAAAACCAATTAGAAATCAAGGACCCAACCACCAACACATCATAACCCAGACCAACACACGCCCAACACGGCCAACACAGAACCACACACGACCAACACGGCCAACACGAACTCCTACATGCCCAACACCCACCCTACACAACCCATGACGCACACACGCGCCCAAGGATGAAAAACAACCTTTCCCAAACGTTCGGCCAAAAATGGGTGAAAAACGGTTAAAAGATTTTAACATACCCTCACTCTTTTGGTCATAACTTTTTCTAAAAAATGAATTTTAATGTGAGAGAGGTGCATTGGAAAGAAGACTTGCGGGGCTTCAATTTGAGTATAAGAATGACCCAATTCTGTGTCCAGACGAGGGAGATATCACCACAACAAAACGGCCTTGCACAGCCAGTCTGCTCGTGCGGACATCGGGCGCTCGAGCAAACTACCACCCGAGAAAAACTCAGATTTTCCTGTTCTTGATGTTCTAATCCCCCAAACTCTCCAACACTCACTATGATGCTTCAAAACACTCATAAACCTACCGATTCGCATATATTTAACACCCATGGACATACACGAGCCCAAAACATCAAGAGACTCCAAACGAAAAACCCCAAAACCCGCTTTCATCCAACCGAAACAACACAAAACCTCCTTTTTAAACCAAAATCCAATTTTCTTGAAACATAAATCGATTTTTCATGTATTTTTAACCGGTAAAAACACCCACAATTACACGTAGCACCCTTATAAGACATGAGAGTCTAGGATCCTACCTCGTTGAGTCAAAAACTTGACGCTTCGATCCACATGCAAAATTGAACTTCGTCGAAATAAAATTCTGTCCAGATGAACGCAAAGCCCACCATGCTAATAGCAAGGATCCGCAATTGGATCGTCGAAATCCGAGCCCCGGGACCCCGAGAAGTTAGAGAGAAGGCAGAGAGAAAAAAAGAAACTTAGCTGAGAAGTTTTAAAAATATCTTTTAAAAATATCTAACGTGAGATATTTATAGACCTCCAAAATACCTTCTTTTTTTTTTGAACCCGCATCACAGCGTCTAACGGCCCCGGGAGCTAACCCTGCATGCATATCTAAACTTGAACATGCATAAAAAGCATTTAAAACATACTAAAGCAAAAACGCTAAACGCGCGTCAAAAAATGCCAAAAAAAGAAAACGGGTCAAGGTCTCACAATGTAGGTGTTGACGAGCAAAATGGCTAATGATGGCCTAGACTTCAGTATCCGAATCATTGTGAAATGTTGTGTATTCGAGAGTTCGATGTATGCGTTATGAGTTTGGGTTGATGCCGAATAAAGGCAATTATTATTGATTAGAGGTTTAACGGTAGACTGAGAGTCAGAGGTCCGACGGTGAAACGTGGGGTACGTATGTACATTATGTGGTAACGGGAGGTGTGATTGGGTTTTGTATAGGTAAGCGTGTACAGATGGAATGTTTGGTCTGTGTGGCGTACCTGGTCTAAGTGACGCTTTGGGTTCATGTAACCGTATTGACCTAAATGGCTATGATTATGGGGTAGTAATCTCAACTGCATGGAATCTTA
The DNA here is from genome assembly GCA_032270985.1 of Heliamphora pulchella. Lineage (NCBI taxonomy): Eukaryota > Viridiplantae > Streptophyta > Magnoliopsida > Ericales > Sarraceniaceae > Heliamphora > Heliamphora pulchella. The sequence goes on from JAULJZ010123569.1 coordinate 6,755, forward strand.
GCCTTGACAATGATGCGACACCTAGTATTTCTGTAGGGTGAGAGTTATGGTTCATGATTGAGGATCTGATTGAGGATTGGTAGAGAGTAAAGGGTCATATGGAATGTTGGTAACTCATGAGAAGGAAATGTGTTCTTTGGGGTTTTCGGTGAATTGAATGAGTTCCTTTTTCTATAACCTGATGTTTGTTGTTTTTTCTCAGAATAAGCATCTTGTCAATTTCAGTGATGACATTCAAATATACGTAGAAGGATTATGTGGCTTCGAGTTTACAATCATCAGGTGATTGAGAAGGTTTGAACAAGATCTTGGATATGAGGCATGTGAATCCTTGTGAGTAATATCAGAGTTTGATGACATACGTTTGGGCTTATGGGAGTAACCCTTGATGGCCATTGTGAGATGCGGATGAGCTAGTTTGTTACAATACAAACGAGGGTGGTAGTCCTTACGATCTGAAGTAAAAAATGTTTGGGACCAGTTCCAATAGTGGATTGGCCTCAGGCTATGCATTTTGTTGCTTGAGTTAGTTGCGTCCAGTAGGGGTTGTACTTCAATGCCTCGGTGCAGTGAGTTTGATCTCAGTTCAATGATGTTTGGATGACCATAGAGTCAGTGAGAATTTGTTCGCGGAAACAATCAGTATGGATGTTTACCTTTCAGAAACATTTTTGTGTCGTGAGATGTTACTCTTTGGGGATGAGCTGCGTTGGTATCTTTACTGTTGTACAGTGTTGCAAAATTTTATTTCAGAGATCGTTAGTGGTCGACAATGAGGTGGCTGGCTGGAGATCCAGCATTGAATTTCAGGGGCAAAATTCCTTAAGGGGGCAGAGTTGTGAGACCTGGTTCCTTTTTAATTTTCAATATGTTATTGTATGACAAGTTGGTTGCTATTTTAATCGTTATAGAAAAGTATGTTTCTCTATGTTTTATGCATGTGGTTTTCAATCCCGGTCCTGCTGGGGCATTAGAGCAAAAGTTGGGTTTTCTAGGCAAAATCGCTCGATCGGTCTTCAGATCGCTCGAGCGGTCTGTTTTGGGCAGGCTATATAAAGACAGCTCACGGCCTAGAGTTTTGTGCCAAAGCTTATCTTACAAGCTTCCTTTTTCCCTCTCTTGAGATCCAAAGCAGATTCTCTGCATTCTCTCTAGATTTTACCTTGGTTCGGGCAGTTTTGGTCGACCGTGGTATCCCAAAATGATTGTTTTGTTAGCTTTTCACATGACCTGGATTTTAAGGCATGACAATCTCATTCTCTCTCTCCCTGAGAATATTAATAAGACCCACTAAGATAATATTCCAATTTTTATCTTTCCAAAGGTCACTCATATTCCTTCCTCCAAAAGTCCATAATCTAACGTCATATAAACATATTAATCATAGTTCAATCACGTCACATCATCAACCAAACACATATCAAGGGGAACTGTTAGAAATAACACGCCAATCTAGGTAACTATTATAGATTTCTCATAGAAAGAACGTCGGCCGAACGCTTTTCTATTTCGAGCCCCAAAATAGTCAACTGGACGTCCAAAGGCAAGTCACATCACTCCTAAGATTCAACCTCTATGCTCTCATAAACACATAGCATACGGAAGACAATTCATTCGCAAACCCATGCAAGCACAAAATTCATGCACTATAGTGGTGCCTATAGTCATCGAACAAATCATACACTGAGATCATTGTCAGCTACAGCTCATAGGTATTTGAACTTAGAACTCTGATACTATTTTGTCATGCCTCGAACTCAGGTCACGTGAATCCAACCGCCCAACTCCACACTATTACCGAGATGTGAGAAGCCTTTTAAAAAAAATAATGGTTTTAATTTTTACAAAAAGCTTTTTAATGAAATTTGGTACTGACTTCTCAAAACAAGGACATGTACTCAATGGCAGTTTGGTCTGCTCGAGCGAACATACCACCGCTCGAGTAGTGAACTGCTAAAAACCATTTCCCAATCCTTGTCTCACCCACCACTCGAGCAGATTCCCATCTCCACTCGAGCGCCCAAATGCCCGAGAACAAACCAGTAGTATACTACTTAGGAGCCAAACTTTATAAATCTTCTAAATATATTTCTTAAAAATTTCGGCAGAGTTTTTTTTATTTTTCGGACTATCCCAAATTGAATTATCATATGTCAATCTCAAACAATATAATTAGTCTCAGGCACAGCTTGAATCTCAACTCTCAATCACAATTCAAAGCTATTCGATGACTAACATTTTCCATACAATTAAGACTTTATATACTAGTTACTTTCATTCAAGAAAGTTTATCCTTTTTCCTAAAATTTCAAACATGAAAGTAAAGAACAACTACATGGAATCTAAACATACATTTATATGCATTATTCTTTCCATCCACCAAAAATTTTTATTTATCATTTGAAAACACAAGGAAACTAATTTATATGTTTGAATTTACAAACCATAAACATCTCTCGTTCTTTGTCAAGCCCCAAACTCCATGGTCACGTGAAAGCCCACCAAATATCGTTTATGAAAATAAGATTTTCCGTTGGAAAACAATTAACTCAAAAAAAAAAATACAACATTTGGATAAAAGATTCTCAAAGTTCAGCTCCCATAAACAATAAACATGCATTCTCATACATAAATAAGTATATCGCCTCAAGGCATACAAAACTTGCCTTCTGAAACAGGCATCACATGTAAACTACATATCACAAAATAGGAAAAACTATAGCAAGTCTTCCATCACTACTGCATCTAGGTTAACTCTGCATATTCACCTGAAAATAGTTTTACAGTAAAATCTCGCACCGTGAGCCGAAGCCCAATAGAAACAAACTATATAAAGCTGTAAAGCAGGTTATGCAATTATAAGCACATAAGCAATAGAAGGGAAATTATTTTTACCAATACAGCCAATTCCTATGATTTTTCCTTTTCTATTGTCTCCAAAAGTCATAAATCCACCATCTTTTGATTTGAGAGATATAAACATCGATTGGTCGCCTGTCATGTGTCTTGAGCAAGCGCTATCAAGATACCACATCCCCTCCTTGAATGAGGATCTGAGACATACCTGCAAGGAGAATCAAGTTTTGATATTTGGTACCCAAATTTTCTTGGGTTCTTTTGTGTTAGTTCCTTGAGGGTGTGTTCCTTTAGAAACCCAAGCTTTCTTGACAGAAATATTTGAGAATTTTCTGTGTGGACAGTGGGTGACAATGTGTCCATGCTCATAATAGTGAAAGCAAGTGGCATTTGTATGATGATGCCTTGACAAAAATGTTAGTTAAGAATTTTTGTTTCTTTTTGGGTTTATTCCCGATTCTAGCTTTATCAAAAACGCATTTTTGCATCCCAAGAATTTTATCTAAGTTGTTCTTTCTTTGAGTGAACTTGTAAACTATTTTTGTGAGGTCCTCTACCTTTTCACTCAAAACTTTGTTTTCTTCCTTCAAAGCAGAGACTTGTTTTGATAAAATAGATTTTTCACTTTTTAAAGTCTCAATTTCAGTTGAGGAGAAAATAATTAGTTTTTTTAAAACAGAATTATTTGCACCCATTTTTCTCAATTCATCATGCAAATCTTCAAATGCACATTGCAGTTCATCCAAAGAAAAATGGTCACAAGTTACCTCGTCATCTTCTCTGACCTTGAGACAGATTTGCCACTTCATTTTTCTCCTTTTCATCCTCAGAACTGCTGTCATCACTTTCACCCCAATCAGCTATCATGGCCTTCTTGAAACCCTTTTTGAATTGCTTTTTGAGCTGAGGACATTCAGCTTTGATGTGTCCAGGCTTTTTACATTCATAGCAAATGATTTCTTCTTTCTTGGAGTCGTTCTTGAATTTGGTAGAGTCACCTTTGAATTTGGTTGCCTTGGTGTCCTTTCTTTTTGAAGAACTTCCTTCCTCCTTGTTTCTTATTTCTAAGTAACTTTTTGAATTTTCTTGTGATGAGAGCCATGTCTTCATTTTCATCACATGAGGAGTCTTCCTCATATTTTTCTTCATGGGTTGAGGACTTGAAGGCGATGCCTTTCTTCTTTTTATTGTCTTCCACTTCGTCCATCTTGATGTTCATCTCATGGGTCATGAAAAAACCAAGGAGCTCTTCTAGACTGAGCCTGTTCAAGTCTTTGACTTCTTGAATGGCCGTGACCTTAACTTTTCAACTCTTTGGCATACACTTCAAAATTTTTCTTACCATCTCTGCATTAGTGTAAATCTTGCCAAGAGATTTCAGTACGTTAATAATATCAGTGAAGCGAGTAAACATATCAGAAATTGTTTCATCATGCTTCATTTTGAATTATTCATAGTTATGCATAAGCAGATTGATTTTTGACTCTTTCACTTAATTTGTACCCTAATGGGTAATTTCGAGTCTATCATATATTTCTTTAGCTGTGTCACAAGTTGAGATCCTATTGAACTCATTCGGATCCAGTGCGCAATATAGGAGATTCATAGCTTTTGCATTTTTTTGTATCTCCCTAATATCAGTTTCAGTCCATTCAGTCTTAGGTTTAGGGATAGTAGCCCCTTCAACTGTTTTGGTGGGTCTTTTGGGTCCATTTATAATAACTCTCCAAAGGTCATAGTCCACGGGTTGAATATAAATTCTCATTCTGGCCTTCCAGTAATTGTAGTTTGTTTCATTGAACAAAGGGGGTCTATTGGTCGATTGACCTTTGGATTGGATAGGTCTGATGCTAGTGGTTGCCATATAAACTCTTAGACGGTTAAGTCAAAAGTAAGAGCCCATGCTCTGATACCAACTGTTAAAACAAGGTAACCTAAGCGGGGGGTGAATTGCGTCTTTAAAAAAATTAAATAACAATCTAAAAACCTTTTCAAAATTATTTTTAATATTATAATCAAATAAAGCAAGATAAGCAAATATTGAAGCAATGCAAATATTAAAAGATGAGAGATAGAGGGATAGAATTGGACGCCAAGGATTTATAGTGGTTCGACTTTTTCTTAACCTACGTCCACTCCTCAAGTTCTCCCTTGAGTATTTCCACTATATAGAATACTTCATGGGCGTATTCCAAACCTTTACAATCTTCAAGATTTTGCTTAAATGAGCTGAATATTTACGGGCACATTCACAAGCCTAACAGTCTCAAGAAGATCCTATGAAAACAAGCATATTTTTTCTTCTAATCTCTCTTGAACTCTTCTTTGATAAGATTTACTCACTCACTCAAAAGATAAAGGGTGGCTTACCCTTAAATACAATAAATAAAAAGTATTAATGAGAAATACTCACTCTCTTCATAAAAAAAATTTACAATAAATGAGAAATAAAGAGAAACGAGGAATAAGAGCTGAAGATTCAGTAATAAATGAGAGCTTGAGAATTCTGAGTTTGATTCAAGCAATAGAACAGTAAATGTAGGTCTCTAGTTGTATTAAGTGCTGAGAAGTTACTCCTTCTATAAGCTCTTGTGCATTCATGACCGTTGGAGGTAGGTGGGAGCAATAAATGCCAAAAATTCAGCCTTTGAGATCTGCCGCAAGTTTGAATTTCCGTCGCAGGTGTCGACACAAATGCCTTTGGTGTCAACACAAAATGTTTAAGGCAGGGTTCCTTAAGTGGTTGGGTCGACACAAATATTCTGAAGGGTTGACACAATTTTGCACTCTACCTAACCAACATCATGGAGTCGACACATTTGGATCTGCTGTCGACTCATTTAAAACTTCATTATTCGGAGGAGGCACTTTGTGTCGACTTAACTTTCCTTTGGTGTCGACACTAATTTCTACAGGAGGCTTCGATTCTTTTGTGTCGACACATTTGGACTTTGGGGTCGACACCAAAATTCTTCAGTCAGGCTCGGAACTTTTGTATCGACTCATCTTCAACTTTGTGTTGACACCAAAATCTGCAGATGGCCTCGGTTGTTTTGTATCGACACAATTTCCATTTATGTCGACCCAAACTTCTGGTTACCAAAAGTGAGAATCACTTTTGTGTCGACACAAAACTTGTTTGTGTCTACTCATTGTGAGTCCTGAGAGCTACGACTCTTTTGTGTTGACACAAAACTTATTTGTGTCGACACTAACTATGATACCTGAAAGATAATTTCATAGAACAGTCAGGGTGTTAAAACATTTGTTTGAAGGAATTGACACACTTGATGAGTTTCAAGTATACTTTACCTTAAGAGTGTTTGACTTATTTTTCAATTGGGTTCAACACAAAATATTCTCATTTAAGAATATGTGAGTGTTTTAATCCTTTTGAGAGTTTAGTCTTTTTTTTTTTGCTAAAGTGTCAAAACATTTGTTCAAAATGTGTTAACACTTTCATTTTGAAAAATATAAAATATTATTCATTTAAATTTATTTATTTTTAAAAAATAAATTATAAAAATCATCAAAATCAAAATAAAAAATTCTTGGGCTAACAAAGCGAAAAACTTAAGGAATTACAATAAGCCAATTAAATTAAGTTGTTAGTAATTAAATTTAATTGAAGGGTATCGAAAATATTAATGTCGGGAGAAATGATAAGTATTTAATAACAGGAGTTCAATGTAAAAAAGTTTTGAGATTATGAGTCAGTGAGCACTTATAGTTCTTTAGTGGTGTGAACTATAATTCAGTATTTTATTGAAATTGCAGAAATCGTTGTAAGGTTTTCATAATTATATATACCGTTATGAGGTTTGCTTAATTGCAAAAACTGCTGATGGGCACCTGTGTTCCACTGGAAGTCTTACTCATAATTACTCCACATGTCCTTGTTGTAGCCCTATAAATATGCGGATAGACTAAACTAGTTTCATAACTTGTTTTCAAGACTAAAATTGTCCAGGTTCTGTCGGTACGAGTTCTCGAAGAATTATAGCACACACTATATCCGAGAATCGCATAAGGAAATACAGTAGAAGGTCTGACGGGAGCTTTAACTCGAAATCAAAAACGTAGTTGAAGATTTGACCGGTAAAAGGTATTCTTCTAAATTAACTTTGGTTGCACTAGTTTTATTTTTGATCATTCAACGTCAAAAATTTTATTTGGAGCCTGTTTTGGCGTTTGCCCGTCTAGTTAATTTTTTTATCAAAAATCGTTTGCAAAAATAATGATCTGGACAGTTTTGCCTCCGACAATTGGTATCAGAGTCGTTTTGTTTTTTGTTTACGATTTTTGGGGTCGAGTAGTTGTAGAACTGTGCTAATTTGGTTTTGCAGGCGTTCTAATCCCGATTTTATGATCGTCATTTATTTTATGTTTGATTGAATGGTTTTGAATAATTATTATTTTTTTAATTACGGGGGTTGACCTGATAGATCGAATGTGAGCTTTTAGAACATAGGATCGATGTAATAGTTAGTTTTTATTTTTAAAATATCTGTTTAAATTATTTAAGAACATGTTGAATATTCAAGAACACAAAGAACGGGCGACGGCACCGGCTGTACCGGCGGTAGTTTTGGATTTTTACAGGCTCACGATAAGTTTTTTATTGGTTTTAAACAGTTTTTTTGACAAGTTTTTTGCAGTATTTATGCATTGAAAACAACAACAAAAATAGGTCAAAATAGCAAAAAAAAATCATTAAAAACATCCCGATACTGACATCTTTACCAGCGGCGATTCGGCGACGGTTTTGATGATTTTTTGCATCTTTTTTTGAACTATTTTTTGAGTAATTTTTTAGGCATAAAATAGCAGTAAACATGCCTTAAAATACTGTCCAAAAATTATTAAAAATTTTGGCCAAACAATGCACAAAAAAGGCGCAAAACAGCAGCAATTTTTCGACGGCGACGGTGGCGCAATAGGCGTTGTTCGGGGACTATTTTCAGGATTTTTTGGAACTATTTTCAAGGCGTTCTTCGAAGCATCATTTGGCTGAATATTTGAGAATTTTTTCAAAAAAATGGGCACAAAAAGACCAGCAAAAAAAGTCCAAACCAGCGGCAGAACAGTGTGGCGACGGTGGTGGGCGGCAACGGCAGTTTTCAAGCAATTTTTTAGCTGTTTTCGGGCTATTTTCGAATCAAATTTTTTTATAAAAATATAGTTTATTTCCTTAGCTGTGTTTTAAAAAATGGGACGAAAACAGAGTTCGGATGAGGCTGGAACAGCCTCAGAAAGTTGGTGACGTAGTATTGTTGTGGGCTAGCATATTTTTTTTTGTGTTTTGGCGGCCATCAAAACCTGTTTTTCAGGCTGTTTTCGAGTAAATATTTTGACAGAAAAATTTTATTTTTTGAGAACTTTCTTTCGGTATAAAAATCATCGAAAACGGATCTCGAATGAGGTGACAAAAGCCACCAGAAGGTGGCAGTACTAGGCGGCGCCGGTAGTGGCAAGGTGGTGGCCGGCGATTTTGGTTCTCCCGGGGGTGTTTTAGTTGTATTATGATATATTCGAGACTGATATATGATATACTCATATATCACACAATATTAGGAAATCTTGATGCAATAAGAGATACAGAATCAGTGACGAATAGGGATTATTACTGCTTATCCTCTACGGGAGACTAAAACGCTTCAGCGTTTCACTTGAACTATAAAATCGGGATATATGCATATCATGTTTATATAAATATGAACTACGTGGATGATTGCATATATGTTTTATTTATCCTGTTATTTAATTAATTTAAAATTTTGATTTTAATTAAAATATTTTGTAATGAAAAATAAAATTAAAACTTTTTAATTAATTAATTTTAATTAAATAGAAAGACTTTAGATATTTTATTTTTTACAAAATATCATGTTTAAAATAATTTTTCATAAAATTGAATATCTTGAAAAAACGTGAGGATTAATTTCGAGTTTTGAATTAATTAAATAAAAAAATATTTAATTAAAATAAATTATTATTTTTTGAAAAATGTGGAACAGAAAATAAAATAAATAATTGCGTTTAATCACTACCATAACTGAAAAACTGGAGAAAAAGTTGTGTATTTATTAAATTTTATTTATTACGCATTTAAACACGAAAAGACGGTTTAGCGAACTATAATCTTTGAAATCATGTACACGAAAAGATGTTAGATTTTTTCAGAATGTGTGATTTTCAAAATTAATAAATTTATTTTAATTAAACAGATTTTTATAACCCTAAAAAATGTTTTAAAAATCTAAGTGGGAGACAAAATTTATTTACAGACAAATTTCACAATCTCCATCACCAGTTTGTAGGCGATGCAATTAAACCCTGCGTGTTGGCAGTAAGGCCTTTCTCCCCATCAAACAGATTAATTACAATATTGCTAGTACAAACCTCATTTAGGGATAATTTTAAATAATTGTTAGTGTGGATCTCTTCTCCATCTAAAGAGTTCATTGTGAAACGATTGATTTGGGATTAGGTAATGGTTAACACTTAGTTGTATAAAATAGTATGCTCTCCATCTGAGTCACTACTATTATATACTGAATCGAAACTATGTCAGCTATTTAATTTTACTTGGTATGATCAGTTGTTTAGATAGTAAAATTAAAAAGAATTGGCCTGTCCGGACAGACGATGGATAGTAGACGTCCTCCCATCGAGGCATGCTATTTACAAGATTCTAGGCTGCTGGAGAATTAATTTTAAAATGGTAGAGGGAACCAAATTAAAATAAATTCAAAGTATTGCTCATCAAAATTAACTATATTTTTAATTATGAGATTCTCATGAACGAAATGACTTTCAATTCATTTACGGTTATACTCAAAGAAAACAAACTAATGGGACAATTTTTTATTGACTGAAAAAGTAATTTGAATATAATTTTAACTACCAATGGTATTCCTTTAATACTAGAAAATGTGTTTGTTTCTAAAAAAAAGTTCTTCCTTTTAGCCGAAAGGCATGAAGAAAAAAAAGGTTCAGAAACAAGGTGACATAGTTTCTAGGGTAGTTAATGTTAAGGTTGGTATACTGAAAATCATGTTTTTAGTATTTAATTTTATTTTAATAAAATTAATTTTTTATTTTATGAGAATCTTTACGAGCAATATATATGTATTATTTCTTTAATGTTATGCATGGATGTTCGATAACTGTATAGTATTTAATCTGATGTATAGAGTACGGCTTACACACAGAAGATCAGATTCTAGGTTCTTTCAGAATATAAGTTTTATGTTCATAATTTAAATGAAAATGGACATATCAATGGTACGACTGTAGTATAGAGTTTTAGTAGGCTTGTCTTGATTACGGGGAACAGATAATAGCGTCGACTATTGTTCTGACTCTCTGTACTAATACACTTTGTGTGTATTGAACGGGATATTTGGGGTAATTAATTTTATACTGATTATATAAATTAAGTCACACCCCAAGATTATTATGAATAGTGCTTATATTCTTAATCCTGAAATAATTATTAATTTGCGTATATTTAATATTAATTGTTTTGATTCATTAGATGATGCGATCTTATATGGGTCTATATTCTCGATAATTTGGATAACGGTATTATTTATATAGCGAATATTAATTATTGACGAAATTCACGTCTCGGATGATCGGGATTGACAATACCCACTTAAAGAAGCTTATAAGTTTTAACCGGGCCAAACTTTGTAGGTGGATTTAATTATTCGACGGTCAAATAAGTTAAGCAAAATGGCTTAAAGAATATCAAGATGCCGATTAAATTACGATTAAATTAAATTGTCAGTAATTAAATTTAATTGGCGGGTATCGAGAATCTTAACGTGGGGAGAAATGGTAAACATTTAATAATAGGAGCTCAACACTATATGGTCTTGAGATTATGGGTCATAGTACAATTATAGTTCTTTAGTGGTGTGAACTGTAATTCACTGCTTTATGAAAATTACAGTTTTCTACAATTGCAGATACCGCTATGAGATTTGCTTAATTGCAGAAACCGTTGATACATGTCTGTGTTCCACTGGAAGTCTTACTCATAATTACTTCTTAGGTCCCTACTGTAGCCCTATATATATGCAGGTAGGCTGAACCAGTTAAAAAAAAACTTATCTTCTAAGACTAAAACTGTTCTGATTCTGTCGGTATGAGTTCTCGAAGGATTATACAGTAAAAAATCTGACAAGTGCTTTAACTCGGATTCAAAACATAGTTGAAGATTCGACCGGTAAAGAGGTATTCTTCTAAATTAATTTCGGATGCACGGATTTTATTTTGATCGTTCGTTATCAAAATTTTTATCTGGAGCCCGTTTTGGCGATTGTCCATCTAGTTAATTTTTTTTCGTTAATCGTTTGTAAAAACAAAGATCTTGACAGTCTTACCTTCAATAATTGGTATCAAAATCGTTTTATTTTTTATTTTTGGTTAATAGGACCGGGTAGTTTTAAAATTGTTGCTTACTATGTTTTGCAAGCATTTTAATCCCGATTTTATAATCATTATTTATTTTTTCATGTTTGATAGAATGGTGTAAATGATGATTATTTTTTTTAATCACGGGGGTTAACCGTGATAGATTAAATGTGAGACTTCAGTACATAGGATCGATGTAATAGCTAATTTTATATTTTTAAATATCTATTTAGATTATTTAAGAACAAGTTGAATATGTCTAAGAACGCGAAAAACGGAGGCGTCACCGGCGGTGGTTCTGGTTTTAATGGGCCATAGATCACGGTAAGATTTTAATGGTTTTAATTGATTTTTTTTGTCAATGAGTTTTTTTACAGTATTTATTTATAAAAAATAATATAAAAAATAAGTCAAAAAATGCAAGAAAAAAGACCAAAATAGCCCGGTTTCGGCGGCTTTGGTGACGACGGCTCGATGGCGATTTTTATGATTTTTCAGGCCATTTTTGAGACTATTTTTTAAAAAGTTTTTTTTACATAAAATAACAGTAAAACATACTTCAAAATACTGTCAAAAATAAAAAAAATTGGGCAAAACAGTGTATTAAAAAAGAAAAAAAATAGCAGCGATTTTTTCTAGCGGCAGCCGCGCTACAGCAGCAGCTTCTAGGCAGTTTTTCAATAATTTTCTAGGTGTTTTCAAGTAGATTCTTTGACAGAAAGATTTTACTTTTCAAAAGCTTTTCAACGATATAAAATACGTCAAAAATGAAGTTCGGATGAGGCTAGAACGGCCTTTGAAAGTTGGCGAATAAAAGCAGCGGCATTAGGTGCTGCAGCAGCGGCATTGGGTGCTGCAGCAACAGCTTTGGGCATTGTTTTTGACAATTTTTTAGGCTTATTTTGAGCATTTTTTCATAAAAAATAGTACTTTTTGAGAGTTTTCTATGGATATAAAGTACGTCGAAAACCAAGTTCGAGAAGAGGTCGAAAAAGCCCCTGAGAAGTTGGCTGCGCAGTGCTGTTGCGGATAGCAGCATTGTTTGAGGTTCAAACAATTTTTCCTACCATTTTTCGAGCAGGTTTCTAGAAGATTTTTTGACAAAAAAATTTCATGTTTGGAGAGATTTTCAACGATATAAAGCTCGTCGAAAACAGTGCCCGGATGAGGCGGCAGGAGCCGCCTAAAAGCGGCCACAAGGCCGCGCTGGCGGTGGCTAGTGGTGGTCCGGCCGTTTCTCTCTCCCGGGGTTACTTTGTATTGATTTTTTGATGTATACGAGACTGATATGATATATTAGCATATATCAGACAGTATCAGAAAAGCCTGATGCCATCAGAAAACTGAATCAAATGCGAACATGAATTGAAATAGCTGACTTTCTAAGAGAGACTGAAACACTCCGTGTTTTATATGGATCATAAAATCGGGATATATGCATATCATGTTTATAAATATATATATATACTGAGTGGATGATTTCATATCTATTTTATTTATCCTGTTAATTTAGTTAATTCAAAAATTCGATTTTAATTAAAATATTTTGTAATGAAAAATAAAATTAAGTTTGTTTTAATTAATTAATTTTAATTAAATGAAAAAATTTTAAATATTTTATTTTTTACAAAATATCACGTTTAAGATTGTTTTTTTTTTAAAAAATCAGATATCTTGGAATAATGTGAGAATTAATTTTGGATTTTAAATTAATTAAATAAAAAGATATTTAATCAAAATAAATTATTATTTTTCAAAAAATGTGGAACGAAAAATAAAATAAAAAAATTCCTTTAATCACTACCTTAGCTGAAAATCTAGAAGAAAAACTGTGCATTTATTAAATTTTATTTGTTACGCATTTAAATACGAAAAAATAGTTTGATAAATCAGAATCATTGAAATCGTGTACACAAAAAGATGTTTGATTCTTTCAGATCATGTAGCTTTCGAAATTAATAAATTTATTTTAATTAAACGGATTTTTGTAACTCTAAAAAATATTTTAAAAATCTAAGTGGGAGAGGAAATTTATTTACAGATAAATTCTGCAGTCTCCATCACCAGTTTGTAGGCGATGCAATTAAATCCTGCGTGTCGGCAGTAAGGCTTTCCTCTCCAACGGATAAATTAATTGCGATATCGCCAGTCCAAATCTCCTTTAGGGATAATTTTGGATAATTGTTAGTATGGTTCACTTCTCCATCTAAAGGGTTTATTGCGAAGTGATTAATTTGCAATTAGGTGATTGTTAACACTTAGTTGTATGTAATAGTACTCTCTCCATCTGAGTCACTTCTATTATAAACTGGATCGAAATTATGTCAACTATTTAATTTTACTCAGTATGGTCAGTTACCTAGATAGTAAAATTAAAAGAAATTGGCCTGTCTGGTCTTATGAAGGACAGTAGACGTCCTCCCATCGAGGCATACTATTCTCAGGTTATCAGGCTGCTGGTAAATTAATTTTAAAATGGTAGAGGGAACCAAATTAAAATAAATTCAAAATTTTGCTCATCATAATTAACGATTTTTTAATTATGTGATTCTCATGATTAAAATGACTTTCAACTCACTCGCTTTAATACTCAAAGAAAACAAACTAATGGGACTAAATTTTGTTTACTAAAAATGTAATTTGAATATAACTTTAACTACAAATGGTAATCCTTCAATACCAGAAAATATGTTTGTTTCTGAAAAAGGTTCTTCCTCTAGGCCGAAAGGCATGAAGAAAAAAAAATCAGAAAGAAGAAGACACGGTTTCCAGGGTAGTTTGTGAGCCATGGACTGCTGTGAAAAAGCCAAAAGGCAGATGTTTTCACTGCAACCAGACCCGACCTTGAAAAAAGTTATGTCCAGTATTTCTCAGAAGGCAGAACAAATAGAGTAATTTCTGTTCACTGGTTGTGAAAACATATTTAGTGGTGTTATCTATCGGTACATGGTGTGTAGATACGGGAGCTACTAATCATGTCTGCATTTTATTGTAGGGATTCCAGGAAATCTGATAACTTAGTGATGGAAAGATTTACTTGCATATGTGTAATAATACAAAGGTAACAGCAGTTGCAGTAGGAGATGTCACTCTCAGTTTTGGTAGAGATCGAGTTTTAATATTGAGATATTGTCTTTATGTACCTGCCATTAGAAGGAACTTAATTTTCGTTTCTGAATTGGCTAAAGACGGATACTTGGTTTATTTTAATAATCTTGTGATTATTAAGGATAATAAACGGATTATCTATTCTGGTACATTGGTGGATGATCTTTATATTATTACTTCAATCTCTCCTATACTACAACTGATTGAAACGAATAATACATCTATATTACCATATAAGAAAAAGTTTTCTTATTTAATGAACCAAATGTTTCTTTGGCACTTACGCTTGGATTATATTAATCTAAAAAGAATAAACAGACTAATAACAGATGGTCTTTTGAGTTCATTGGAAGTGGAGGCACCTCCAGTCTGTGAATCTTGCTTAGAAGGTAAGATAACCAAGAGGCCCTTTTTGGCCAAAGGCTATAGAGCTAAAAAATCGTTGGAGCTGGCTCATTCTGATGTGTGTGGTCCTATGACAATCTGGGCTAGAGGTGGCTTTGAGTACTTTGTCAGTTTCATTGATGATTACTCAAGGTATGGATACATTTACTTGATGCACCGTAAGTCTGAATACTTTGAGAAATTCAAAAAATTCAAGGCGGAGGGGAAGAAGCGTCTGAATAAAAGTATCAAATCACTGCAATCCGACCGTGGTGGAGAATACCTCTTTGGAGAGTTTAAGGACTACTTGTCATCAGGGGGATTACATCCCAGTTGACTGCACCTGGCACTCCGCAGCAGAATGGTGTAGCAGAAAGAAAGAATAGGACTCTTATGGAAATGGTAAGGTCTATGATGAATTATTCAGGTTTACCAGATTTATTTTCAAAACTCGCTTTAGAGACAGCGACTTACATTTTGAACATGGTACCTTATATGTCAGTACCCTCTACTCCCACAGAATTGTGGATCGGGCTTAAGACACTTGATGAGATAGAAAAGATGAAAACGGTTTCTTATGCTTCAGTAGTAGGAAGCTTCATGTATGCTATGCTTTGCACTAAACCCGACATCTGCTTTGCCATTGGCATGGATAGCAGATATCAGTCTAATCTAAGTTAAGAGCATTAAACTGCGGTAAAAAATATAATCAAGTACCTGAAAAGGACTAAAGATTATATGTTGGTTTACCAGGCAGACAGTCTAGTACCTTTGGGGTACATAGACTTAGATTTTCAGTCAAACATAGAGTTTACATCAGGAAACAACCTTGCAGATCCTTTACAAAGTGCTTACCGACTAAAACTTTTAATAGTCAAGTAAAGGGCATGGGAGTCAAATGTATGGCAGCATGATTTTGAGTATAAGTGGGAGATTGAAAGGGTTAGTATAAGTGAACTAATATAAATAGTACTTACCATACATTTGTGATAATTAACAGTTCACTAAATATATAAATTAATTCATACCCCAAGGTTATTATGAATAGTGCTTATCCTCTTAATTTTGAAATAATTATTAATTTGCGTATATTTAATATTCGTTATTTTGATTTATTAGAGGGTGTGATCTTATATGGGTCTATATTTCCGGTGAGTTGGATAGCAGTATTATTTATATGGCGAATATTAATTATTGACAGAATTCACGTCCCGAAATATTGGGATTGACGATACTCCCTTAAAGAAATTTATAAGTTTTGACCAGACTAAACCCTGTAGGTGGATTTAATTATCCGGTGGTCAAATAAGTTAAGCGGAAGGGTTTAAGGAATATTAAGATGCCGATTAAATTAAATTATCAGTAATTAAATTTAATTGGCGGATATAAAAAATCTTAACGTTGGGAGAAATTGTAAGCATTTAATAACAGATGCTCAATGCTATATGGTCTTGTGATTATGGGTCAGAGTGCAATTATAGTTATTTAGTGGTGTGAATTGTAATTCATTGTTTTATGAAAATTACAGAAACAACTGCTGGTTTTTCATAATTGCAGATACCGTTATGAGGTTTTTTTAATTGCAGAAACCGCTGATACGTGTCTATGTTCTACTGGAATTCTTACTCAAAATTACTCTCAGGTCCCTACTCTAACTCTATAATATGCGGGTAGGCTGAACTAGTTAAAAATAAACTTTTCTTCTAAGACTAAAGTTGTTCTAGTTCTGTCGGTACGAGTTCTCGGAGGATTATAACCCACACTATATCTGAAAATCGCATAAGGGAATACAGTAGAAGATCTGACAAGAGCTTCAACTCGAATTCAAATCGTAGTTGAAGATTCGACCGGTAAAAAGGTATTCTTCTAAATTAACTTCGTATGCATGAATTTTATTTTGATCGTTCGTCATCAAAAATTATATCTGGAGCTCGATTTAGCGATTGCCCGTCCAGTTAATTTTTTTCGTTAATCGTTTGCAAAAATAAAGATCTTGGCAGTTTTACCTCCAACAGTTAGTGGGCCACGGACTGGTGTAAAAAAGCCGAAAGATAGATGTTTTCACTGTAACCAGACATGGCACTAGAAAAAATTATATCTAGTTTATCTCAGCAAGCTAAACAAATAGGGTAATTTTTGTTCACTGGTTGTGAAAATATGTTTAGCGGTATTATCTACTGGTATCTGGTGTGTAGATACAAGAGCCACTAATCATATCTGTAATTTATTGCATGGGTTTTAAGAAACTCGGCAACTTAGTGAAGAAAAAATTTACTTGCATATGGACAACAATACAAAGGTGATAGCGGTAACAGTAGGAGATGTCACTCTTAATTTTAGTAGAGATAGAGTTTTAATATTGAAATATTATTTTTATGTACCTTCCATTAGAAGGAATTTAGTTTTCGTTTCTAGATTGGTTAAGGACAGATATTAATTACCAAAAAAAAGACAGATATTTGGTTTATTTTAATAACTCTGTAATTATTAAGGATAATAAATAGGTTATCAATTCTAGTACATTGGCAGATGATTTTTCTGTTATTACTCCAATCTCTCCTACACTGCAACTAATTGAAATGATTAACACATCTAATTTACCATATAAGAGAAAGTTTCTTTCTTTAATGAACCAAACGTTTCTTTGGTACTTACGCTTGGGTTATATTAATCTAAAAAAGATAAAAAGATTAGTAGTAGATGGGCCTTTGAGGTCATTGAAAGTAGAAACATTTATAGTCTGTGAATCTTACTTAGAGGGTAAGATGACCAAGAGGCCTTTTTTGGCCAAAGATTATAGAGTTAAAGAACCGTTGGTGCTGGTTCATTCTGATGTTTTCACTGTAACCAGACCCGATTTGATTATCGGGACAAGTGCAAATTAAGAACAGTGAAAATTAAGAACAGTTCACTGACATTCTATTACCTCGTCATAGTGAAAAGATTATCGGGACAAGTGCAAATTAAGAATAAGGTGCTGATGCATAGAGTTTAGATTTTGCACAGCATGTTACTGCTAGTACATAGGCATAGGTAGTGCCTCGTCGTAGTGGGAGGGTTGTTTATCAACCTAATCGGTATATGTTCTTGGGAGAGTCTTTTGATAAGATCCCGGCAGAACTAGATACCGAGCCCTGCAACTACAACGAAGCACTTCAGGACAAAGATGCAGATCTTTGGCAAAGGGCTATGAATTCAGATATGGAATATATGTATTCTAATTAGGTCTGAGAACTTACAAAACCATCTGCAGGAATAAAATCTATTGGATGCAAGTGGATCTATAAGAAAAAGAGAGGAGCAGACTAGAAGGTTCAAACCTTCAAAGTTAAGCTTGTTGCTAAAGGGTTCACTTAGAAAGAAAGGATCGATTATGAGAAAACCTTTTCGACGGTAACCATGTTTAAGTCTATCCAGATTCTCTTATCTATTGCTGCTCATTTCGATTACGAAATCTGACAAATGGATGTCAAGACAGCTTTCCTTAATGGAAGTCTTGACGAGTGTATCGATATGATATAACCAGACGAATTCATTACAAAGGGTCAAGAACACATGTTGTGTAAGATTAAAAGATCCATTTATGGACTTAAGCAAGTATCGAGGTCTTGGAACACTCAGTTTGATCAAGCCATAAAATTTTATAATTTTGATCAAAGTCCGAATGAGTCATGTGTGTACAAGATGTGTGACAGAAGCGTGGTGATCTTTCTAGTACTTTATGTAAATAATATCATACTCATCGAAAACGATATGGTGGTATTATCTATGATTAAAGTATGATTATCTAGACAGTTCGATATGAAGGACTTGAGAGAAGCCAGTTACATCCTTAGAATCAAGCTTATGCGAGATTAGAAACAAAGGTTCTTGAGCTTATCACAAGCAAAGTATATCGATGATATTTTTGCTCATTTTAGTATGCAGGATTTCAAGAAAAAAAAAATTTTCTTTCATGTATAGAATCACTCTATCCAAGGATCAGTGTCCTAAGACACTTGATGAAATAGAGAAACTGAAGGCGGTTCCTTATGCTTCGACACTAGAAAGCCTAATGTATGCTATGATTTGCACTAGACGCGACATTTGCTTTGCCGTTAGCATGGTAAGCAGATATCAGTTTAGCCCAGTGTAGGAGCATTGAATTGCGGTAAAAAATATAATCAAGTATCAGAAAAGGACTAAGGATTATATGTTGGTTTACCAGGCAGAAAGTCTAGTACCTTTAAGGCACATAGACTCAGATTTTTAATCTGATAAGAATTCCTGTAAGTCTATCTTAGGATATGTGTTTATCTTAGGAGGTGGAGCTATTAGTTGGAGAAGTATTAAGTAGTCCCGCTTGCTGATTTTACCATGAATATCGAGCACTTGGCAGCTCCTGAAGCAGCCAAGAAGGCTGTTTGGCTCAAAAACTTTCTGTTGAATCTAAATGTGGTACTTTTAGTTCAATTAGCTATTATACTTTATAGTGATAATAGTGGAGCGATTGTAAATTAGAAGGAGCCAAGTTTCCACAAGAAAGGAAAGTACATTGAGTGTAAGTATCACCTGATACGAGAAATTGTACAGCAGGGTGATGTTGCTGTGATCAAAATTAAATTAGGAGACAACCTTGCAGATCCTTTTACAAAGAGCTTACTGGCTAAAACTTTTGATAGTCATGTAGAGTGCATTGGAGTCAGATGTTTGGCAGCATGATTTTGAGTATAAGTGGGAGATTGTTATGATTGGTATACTGAAAATCATGTTTTTAGTATTTAATTTTATTTTTAATAAAATTAATTTTTTATTTTATGAGAATTTTTATGAGTAATGTATGTATATCATTTCTTTAATATTATGCACGGATGTCTTTTATTCAGTATAATATTTAATCTGGTGTGTAAAGTATGATTTGCACACAGAAGATCAGCTTTTAGATTCTTGCAGAATATAAATTTTATGTTTACTGTTTAGATGAAAATGGGCATACTATCGGTACGGCTGTGACACAAAGTTTTAGTAAACCTGTCTTGGTTACGAAGAATAAATAATAGCGTTATCTATTATTTCGACTCTCTGTGCCAGTATACTTTGTGTGTATTAAACGGGACACATTGAGGTAATTAATTTTATATTGACTATATAAATTAATTCACACCCTAAGATTATTATGAATAGTGTTTATACTCTTAACTCTGAAATAATTATTGATTTGCGTATATTTAATATTTGTTATTTTGATTCATTAAAGAGTGCGATCTTATATGGGTCTATATTCCCGGTGAGTTGGATAACGGTATTATTTTTATGATGAATATTAATTATTGACGGAATTCACGTCTCGAATGATCGGAATTGGCGATACATTCTTAAGGAAACTTATCAGTTTTGACCGGGCCAAACTCTGCAGGTGGATTTGATTATCCGACGGTCAAATAAGTTAAGCGAAAGAGTTTAAGGAGTTACAAGATGCTGATTAAATTAAATTATTAGTAATTAAATTTAATTGGCGAGTATGGTAAACCTTAACGTGGAGAGAAATGATAAGTATTTAATAACATGAATTTAATGCAAAAAAGTCTTGAGATTATGGGTCACAATGCAATTATAGTGTTTTTATAGTGTGAACTATAATTCAGTGTTTTATGAAAATTGCAGAAATCGCTGTAAGGCTTTCATAATTACAGATACCGCTACGGGGTTTGCTTAATTGTAGAAACTGCTAATGAGTGTCTGTATTCCACTGGAAGTTTTACTCATAATTACTTCGTAGGTCCCTACTGTAACCCTATAAAATATGTGAATAGACTGAACCAGTTTCATAACTTATCTTCAACACTAAAGATATCTAGGTTCTGCCGGTACGAGTTCTCAGAGAATTATAGCCTACACTATATCCAGAAATCGCATAAGGGAATGTAATAGAAGGTCTGACGGGAGTTTCAATTCGAAATCAAAAACGTAGTTGAAGATTTGACTGGTAAAAGGTATTCTTCTAAATTAATTTTGGTTGTACGATTTTTATTTTTGATCGTTCGACGTCAAAAGTTTTATTTGGAATGCATTTCGGCGTTTGCTCGTACAGCTAATTTTTTTACCGAAAATCGTTTCCAAAAATAATGATCTTACCAGTTTTGCCTCCAGTAATATCCCATCAAATTAAATTTTTGTGCACATAATATTCTCTACATCACCTACAAATAATTAGTTTGGATCATAACTGTGAGCCCGCTTAAAATCTAGTAAATAAGGTCTTGAGACGTTATGAAGTTTCTAATTCTTGAGAGTATTATCTTCTCGCAATTTAACTCAACCTCCTCACAAATACTTGAAAAACTTTAGATACCTCATTTTGTGAATCTATGATGGATCCACAACAATAATACATACCATTTATTTCATTGAGCTCATGAAAAAATATGTAATTCATTTTGAGTATTGTTAGGATTGAGCAAATTATTCTATCAAATTAATATAATAAAGGAAATGACATGACACAATCACAATTATTAAATATAAATAGAATTTATAAGAAACTCATTGCATTCAATGATTGTGATTATACCTTATCATTTAATATGTTAATTGATAAAATTAATTTGGTCATTCTAGCAATATTATTTTGAAAATGCTTTAACATCTACAAAGGAAAAGTGATATATTAGTGTGTTTAATTAATCTCAATCTATGTATATTATATATATAATTTTAAAAATTAATTATATTTTAAGGGAGTATTGTCTTGATATGTTTTTATATTACTAGTGTCATGCACATTCTAAATATTAATTTTTAACAATGTGACGTTCCGAAGTTTTGAATAACATCCAGAGCGAGAAAATACTATAGATGCAGAATAACAAAAAATAAATCATCCATCCAAAATTAAAAGTACTATAATGTTTTAGCATTACATCTTAAATACGAAAAGACGAAAACTGTGAGGTCAGCCACAGTAATAACTTCATAGTCAAACTAAATATTCAACGGTTTCATGTAAGGAATTGTTTTTCTAGACCTTGTTAGAAACCCTAACAGTAATTTATTTACTCGTGCTAACCTCAAAAATCCTAAATCAGACAACAGTTACACGAAGCATAGGATTCAAAGAGGCTAAATATGAATCGAGGCCCAAATCTCAAAAAGTATCCAAATACAATCAAGTCCCAAAGTTTAAATAAGGCCCAAGTAGTAATCAATGTCCAAAGTTTAACAAGGGCCCAATTTAAACCATGTAATTTTAAAGAGTTCATTGGATCAAGCCCAATTAATTTTAAGTTTGAGCCCACATATTTAATTCTTTTGACCCAAAGATCTAACCCAAGAACTCAAGAAATTAAAATTTGTTAAAATGGGCTAAAACTAGGAATAGGGGGCTGTTATGTTTTGTTTTGAGCTTTATATTAATGTGACAAGGGATCTATGTTATTTTAATTTTATGAGGTTGCTGGAGTTTGATTATTATGTGTTTAACATGATTTATGTAAAAAATATGTGAATCCATGCCTAGATACTAGAAACTAGGTTAAGTTGTTTAGATTTAATCTTCAACATTTTCATATTTTGGACTTTGACTTTGAAAAATCATAACTAATTCTAGAAAAATCTCCTAATGTCAAGCTTTATGTTCAAAGTTAGATTATTGTGTCCACGTTTATATAAAATTTATTTGGCATGATTTAGATAAGTACATTTGAGTTGTGAATTTTCTCCCAAAGTATGATAGTTTCTGACTAACCCCTATTTCAAAAGTTAAAACCCTAATTTAGAAGTTTACTCACAAAAAATGGTTTTTTCACAACAATTGTAGCTAACACATTTTTATATTTACCAACTTAAAATGAGGCATTTTTATCACTGTTTGATAGGTTAAACATATTTTCAAAGTCATTGGGCTGAATCTATCTCATTGGATAGATTATGTCACAATACTTTTTGTGAAGATTATTTCATCTATTTTAATTGGTTATTCAAAAATATGTTCTTTAAGAAGAAGTTAGGAGACATTTAATTTAGGTTATGTCCAAAATTCATGATTTATAGAGTTCATTTGATCTACCAAACTAATTTTATACACTTTGTTTTTAAGTCTAGAAATCACAAATTCGGGCTTTGAAATGTTGTTTTGACAAGTTTTCTTGTGAGGGATAAAACTCAATGTTTTTCTTAAGAATTAGACTAAGTGTCCTTCATAAGATATCTAGGAGGCATCATAATCTATCGCATATCCAAAAATCATAATTTTTAGAGTCTAGTTGATGCCCCAATCAAATTTTCTTAACTGAGTTAAATTTAGAGATTATTTTTAGTATTTGGTTTTAGGCAAATTTAACATTTAGTCTTGTGGTATTTAAATCATGCACGTTTATTAAGAAAGAAATTTAAAAAAGCATTCTTCATAAGAGCTGTAGGAAATCTTTTAATTGTTGGGACCGAAATCCCGAGATGCAATGATAGTGCAAATGAATCGAGTCAAAAAAAATTTAGATGGAAAAGTGCTAAAACAGGCTCCAGATGTAAAAGTTTTGATATCGAACAATAAAAAACATAAACCCGTGTAACTCCCAAAGTTAGAACAGGATTATACTTTCGAACTCTGGTTGATCTGATTACGTTTACTTTAACAATCTTTATTCAACAAGTCGTTACAGTTTTTGACTAGCAGTCAATTCACCAATTAAGCATTCTGCTGTATTTTTAAATGCCAAGATCACGATTGTAACATGGGCTAAGTTTTTGGTGTTCTACAAAATCCTTATTGATTAGAATTTGGTTTTTAGATACGTGGAAACCTATCTTGAAGCCAATTGACTGAATTATAAAGTTTGCGTTTATAACTGCGTTTTATAGGCTGCAATAGGGACCTATGGAATAAATAAGACATGGACTCCTAATATAATTATAAAATCTTACCTCAACTCAAAAGTAATTTTATAAAAATATAAATCATAATTCATTCCACTAAAGAATTATAATTGGACTCCTATCCTTATTATCAAAATGGAATTATTCGAGTTTTTGTTATTAAATGTGTCACGCCCCCAAACCTGAGTTACGTGTATTACCCAAGAAAAACCCATTTTTAGATACCAAGATCTATTAAAACCACCCGAACCAAGACAGGTCCAAGAACATTGATAAAAGTAAGCTTAAAACCTTTGAAAAACGCACAATCGAGGGTTTATTTATGCAAAAGAACAGCCCAAAAGAATAGGGTCACGGTCCCCGAGAGCTAAGTTTTAAAAAAAACAAATAAAATTTTCAGAAAAAATTGCCCAGACGGCTCGATCGGTGAACAGATCGCTCGAGCGGACCGTGCAAGGGCATTGGTTTTCGAACAAAACACAAAAAATAGAATGTTTGCAGTGACTGCTCGATAGACCACTTGAGCGATCCGTCAAACAGTTTGGCTCCAGCCCAACTTTTTAAAATGCAACTCTTTCCTCGCCAACACTTAACCATTTTTTAATATTTTTGAAAGCTCACAAAGCATACCATGCCAAAGAAAACTCACCCAACGAGGCCCCCAAAACTCTCTCTTGAGGCACAAACATTTATATAAAGGATAAAACCAAACGAAAACGAAAAACAACAACCAACCCAAGGTTACTCTCATGGATTATACACCATACATGCATTGAAACAAACACCCCAAGGCTTACAAAACGTGCTTTCAAGATTAAAGTATTACACAACAATACATGAACCAAAAACAAAATCGATAATAAACTACCAAACTACAAAATAAAGAATCTTGTCATCCGCCACCCCGGCTCCTCAAGATCAAGCCACATGATCAAAATCACCTGAAAAAGATTTTTAAAATCTCACAACATGAACCGAAACCCAATAGAAACAGACTATAATGAAGTAAAAGCAGGATATGCATTCACGTAAAAGAGAAACGACTCGACTTCACGAGCCTCAAAACGATTTTCTATGCTTAAAACCACACATTTTCATGTAATCCAAACAACGTCCAACAGTTAAGAAAGCATAAAAAACGTTATTTTTCACTCGGTTCCCACATCTGACAATGATTCCTATGCACCGACTCTGTCGCACTGGGAACAAAGCTAACAATTATAAACTCTCACCCATTAGCTTAGGTCCAGGGCATCCAATGACCCGCAAGGTAATGACAAGTTTTATATGGAGTTACAACAACAAACGCTTCCTACTGGAGCAACCACTTCATTTACGGGGATTAACCTGAACGAGTGAAGCACCTACTTTCGCAAAGTTTTCAGACTTTCTTCGATGAGCAATGTTGACCCAAGTACACACACACACATTGTTACGGTACATCTATGGAATCATTAAAAATCAGTAGCTCATTACTAAAATGTTCGTAAATACGCACTGTCAAATACAAATGTTCAACGGCATTCTGCCACATCATCCATTTAACCATGAAGACCAGCCAACATTTTTAAAAGGTTTCTACTATTTCAACCAAAACGTTTTAAAAACTAAGGCTCAACTCCAAGGGTTAGCTCCAAACCTCCAAAAAATGATTTTCATAACCTCTATATAAACCTCTTCGTTTTCAAAACCTACCTTTTAAAAACCACAGATACCCACACTGTTGGAGGCAAAACTGTCAAGATCATTATTTTTGTAAACGATTAACGATAAAAAAATTAACTGGACGGGCAAAAGCCGAAACGGGCTCCAGATAAAAATTTTGACGTCGAATGATCAAAAATAAACCTGTGCAGCCAAAGTTAATTTAGATGAATACCTCTTGTCGATCTAATCTTCAACTACGACTTGATTTCGAGTTGAAGCTCCAGTC
>JAULJZ010123570.1:0-11135 GCA_032270985.1 Heliamphora pulchella
GGTGGTTTTGAGGGCGGTTTTGAAGGTGAAACGGTAGTTTTTATTAAATTGAACGAAAATTTTAACGGTTGGGGTCTCTTTGATGTTAAAATCAAATCTGAGGGGGTGTTACTGCAATTTTTGAAACCACAGGCTTCTGTTTTTGTCAGAAATTTCAGGGGAGTTAGTGTAATTTAACCTAATAAATAATTATAATTCAATTTTTATATTTGGCCTGTGTTAATTGTCTATATAGGTACTATTACTGTTTTATTAAATCCCGATTTGGAAAGCACACCAACTAGCAAGAAAAAGGTAAGTTTCTATGATATGATAGTCTTGTTTGGGCTTATGTCACGAATTTTATTTATTTTTATTTTTAATTTTTATTTTTAATTTTTGATTAATTTTTTTATTTTTTCAAATCGTCTCGATAAGATAAATTTAAAAAATAAAAAATATTAATCAAAAGATGAAAAAGTTCACTAAAGACAAAAATAAGCAATATATAATTGGCTTATTGACTTATTTTTGTCTTTTTTGATAATTTTTTTTTTAGCTCATCTTGATGATAAGAGTTTAAAAATATAATAATTTGACTAAATAATTAAAAAAATTTACTAAAAATAAAAGTATACGATATCAAATAAGTAAATAAGCAATTATCCCAAAGAGGGCTCTTCTTGTTATAGAAAATGAATATGAATGAATGTTTTTTTTAATAATATTGATATATTATTATAGAAAATAAATGTGTATATATATTTTTTGAACAGCAAAACAAACTATTTCATTGATTTCATAATCATAGCAAGTACAAAATAGGCTATCAAGGAAGCATTTTGATTGAACTACACTAGGTAATTAGTTCAAGCTAAATGTCAACAATTTCATGACCAAGGTTTTTGCAACTAAATGAATGGGTAATTTGTTACTAAGAATATAATTGAATTATAAATAACCATTTAGATATGAATAAATTGATATATTCATGTTGATATATGTATATTAAAATTAATATTATTTGCATTTTATGGTTATTGTGTCGGCAATTATATCATCACTAAAATTATTTGCGACGGATCTTTTGCAGTAGCAAAAATCTATTTTAATAGTATTTGCATCCATAAATGAACCGTCGCTAAAGGAGTAAATTTGCCATCTCTAAAGTTGCGATGGCTGTTTTCCGTCGCTAAAACCCTTATGATCCTAAGGGCGTGTTTGGAATATCTAAAAAGTTTAGCTTTTAAGATATTTAGCTTTTTTAGAAAAAAAAGAGGAGTAAAAAAAAGTTGAGGTGTTTGGGATAATTTTTTATAGTAAATTTTGTTTTTTGTTTTTTTAAATTAAAATATTTAATATATTTTTTCTTTTTGCTTTTATATTGTAGTGTTTGGGATACTGATATGAATTTTATTATTTTTGTAAAAATAGTTAACTTTTCAATTGAGAATATAATAGTAATTTTAATTCAAAAAAGTTAAGGTGCCCAGGATGTGCGTAGTTTTTCTTTATTGGATTAACATATGAAAAAAAGTTAGTTGATTTTTTTTTGAAAAACCAAATAGTATGGCTTAAAAGCTAGTTTTTTTTTTTTTTTCAAAAAAATCAGCTTTTTAGTGAAACCAAACAGGGGTTAATAGTTGCTGCCCTTCATTTTTTATCGCAATGCCGACATAAATAGTAGTTGCGAGGCAAAACATCATTTTTCTACTAGTGAAGAACATCCAGCCCTACTATTATGAAAAAGAAGAGGAATTTCTTTTCATGACGCAAGAGAAGTTCTAAATAAATTTTTAAGAACTTACAAGCTCACTTTTTCTTTTTTTCTTTTTAGGTAATAGACTACAATAATTAATTATTTGTTTTCTAACCTTTCAAGTCCCTTTTTCTAATGGTTTGTCAAGAAGTATTGTTTGGCAACAACAATAAGTGTTTAAACTTTTTTTTTAATTTCATAAAAATCACTTTTCCCTTCATAACTAGGCATGAGAATTGGCTTATAACATTATAAGAAGTGTAATTTCGTCAATTTCTTTCTACATTTAGAATAGGGTTTTAATCGCAGACAAAAATAAAAATAAAAATAAAAAGTATGGCTTTGGTTTTTTTAAATCCACCGAATAGACCCTCGACAAGCTACTTGCAAAATGAGGCCCGTGCGACCACAACATTTGGAGCTTTCAAATTAAGGATAAAAAATGATTAAGACGATATTGAATTCAAAATAAGAATGATAATAGAGCGGGTGAGAGTGGGAATGCAAATTTTCATCCCTTTCCTATTTGATAGGGTTGGAAACATAAGAAATATCAAAGACTATAGTTGAGGCGAAACAAAATTAGGAATATATTGAGAATAGTTCTTAAGGTTTGAGAGAATAATATTAATAAGAGTCATAGATATTATAACAAATTATGAAAATAGTAATTGATGAATCAATAAAATTAAAAATGTAAAAAGTAAAAAATAAGAGATAAGTATGTATATATATATATATATATTTAATCTTATTATATTTTCTAGAAATTCTTTTTATATATGTATTCATGTTTAAAAATATTTGCTTTATGGAATTAGGAGTGGAGTGAAAAAAATGGGATGAGAGAAGTAAATATCGTTATCATCTTATTTATTATTGAGCGGGGGAAATATTCATAAAAAAATAGGATGAAAATGTGTGGAAGGGAGACGGAACGAGAAAAAATAACATTCCTAATTCGGGACTGGAAAAGAGTGACGTCAAACCAAATTCCCAACTGATCTTTATGAGTATTAAATTATTAAAGGTTCGCAATGCTCTGTTCCAATTTTTTATATTTATTTGTTGTAGTACATTAAATTTAGGGTAAATTACACTGATCTCCCTTATGATTTTTGACAAAAATAAAAATTTCTTCTGTGGTTTATAAAATGTCATTAATCTCCTATCAGGTTTAATTTTTGCATTAAATTAGTCCAATTGTTAAAATTTCGCTTTGTTGTACCTTGTTTGTCGTATTTTTTGAACAAAATTTTATGATCAAATCCGTTCATTACGTAGAACTCGTCGAATTTGTTTAGCAAGTGAATTTTCAGATTCATCTAATACCTGTAACTAAGTGATTGAGCAACATTTGTTTAATAATGTTGTTTAAATTATAATTTTTATTTATTTATTTATTTATAAAATAATATTATGAGATCTTATTCAATCACTTAGTTACAAATATCAGATGAATCTGAATTTTAATATATTAAACAAACTCAAAGAGTTTTACGTAATGAACGGATTAGATCATAAACATTTGTTCGAAAAATGCGTCAAACAAGGCACAGCAGAATAAAAATTTAACGGTTGAACTAATTTGATGCAAAAATTAAACCTGAGGTGAGGTTAGCGATATTTCAGAAATCACATGAAAAGTTTCTATTTTTGTCAAAAATCAAAAAGGAGGTTAGTGTAATTTACCCTTAAATTTATTGATTCACATGTCATTTTGATATTTCCGTATCAATATTCTCACATAATCAACGGTCTTCGACATATTGGGATTGAGTGACAGAATTCTCAACTCCGAGCAAAGAGGTTAAATTCGGCACATGTTAATATTCATGTTAATATTCATGAGTAATTATCCGATAGTCCTGGCACTTACGTGGCGTTTTTATTTGATGATGTATCGAAAAATACTTTGAGAGTATAACATTTTTGACCTATTTTTATTGAATAGGTAAAAAAAAAAGAAAAAAGAGTACTACATAAACAAAGTCATGAAATATTTGACGGTTAATTACCAAATAACGTTTGGAAATATAGTTATATATACGTAAAAGGGGTTTTAGTTTAGTGCATTACTCCAGCAAACCAAGAGCCATTATTTTTATGAAGACTGAGAGCGTCATCTTAGGCCTTATTTTCCTGCAAGAGAAAAAGATCACAAATGATGTTAGGCCATCAGATAGTGTGGATACATATGAACCCAACTCTTCTCCATTTCTCAAAAGGAGCAATATAATCATACATCTACTATATATCTCTCAAGAATAATATATATATATTTATAATCTCCATTTGTTTTGTATAGCTTATAATGTGGCACTCTTCGATAATATGAATATTATGGACTTACTTCAAAAATGGTTCATATATAAAAAAAATTTACGTCAATCGGATATTAGGAACTATATGATCGGATCCCATTAATTTTTTTAAAAATAGATGAAGCATAATTTTAAGAGTAAATCATACATTTTTTAAGGATTAGTGTGGTCTAAACACACACACACACACACAGATATATAGTTATCGATTAATTTAATTTTTTACACAGATATTCTTTTAGGTAAACTTTATAAGATATACAGTTCATATCATTGAGTTGTTCACTTTATGAACATTGTTAGAAAGAAATGGAGAGGATCGCGATCTCATAAATTATCCATACATTGAAACTAAGTTGATCAACCACCCCCGGACAAAGGATTGCACGTGAACAAATACTTGGGTTGTTGTTGATTTAAATTGTGAATTTTAGTGTCATAATATACAGTATAGACTTTCTAATATGAACATAATAAGAGAATGAGTATTGTTCATTAACTTATAACGACCAAAACGACATCATACTTATGTGAAGAAAGAGACAGAAAGAAACCTTTCGAGAACAAGTGCGAGTGGAGAAATGACGAGGGTGGCGACGGTGTGACGATAGACGACGAGTATGTAATGGCTCATGCCGCGCTTCAAAGAAACCAGGGAGATGATGTACATCCCAGCGTACCCAAACTGAAGAGAAACCATTGCCAAGTATGGTGTTGCCTTGGTGAACATAAGCCAAAGCATTCCACCAATACTCCACATTGGTTCTCCCATTTTCTCCCCCTTTTTCTCTCTTTCCAAACACAAGTAATTAAGCTACCGTTAGGCCTTCCTAATGGGTGTACACACTGAGTCGAGAAGCCGCCTTTATATACACACAAAGGGAAGCCGCCTTTATATACACACACAAAGAAAAAGGAGTAATAATACTATGTTATCGATCACGTTTGTGTACCACATGATATAACATTTTATGTGTATTGTTAATGTTATTTTATAAATTCTTTGTTATTTATTTCTAAGCGCCATGTATAAAGTGCTCTATGATACTTAAATGTGATTGCAAAAACATGATCATCAAAAATCAATTGTGAGCAAATCATAGCAACTGTGTTGTGAGCACAAAAAAATAATAATTCTGGATCTTATAATTTGATCGAAATCTTTTACCATCCTTCACACATCAAGTGTGTATTTTATGTAAAAATTATATCAATTGGATATAGTTATATACATGATCGGAGCATATTTGTAGAGAAAAATGAATTGAATTATAAAATTTTGAGAATAAACTACAAACTAAGTGTGTTCGGATCATATTAACAATGTCCATTTTATCTGATTTTTTGCATGAATTACCTATTTGTCAATTTCAAGATAAAGGAATTTATTTTAATAAAATTGTGTAATTTTAATTTTAATAAAATTACTCTCACAGCACTCCCTACTATGAGTTTACTCACAGCTAGATTCCCAAATCCTATCAAAACATTACTCCATTATTGAACCAAAAAAGATACCTAGTTAGCTTTGCATAATAATATGACCTATATATGCATGGCTAATGCACTTGGTACTTCTACTACTATTCTAAATTCTCTGTTAGGTTTCCTCATCCACTAGTGAAAATAACTAAAAGACAGGCTCACATCTTTTCCTCAAGCAACATGAATATTCTCTCTCTCTCTCTCTCTCTCTCTCTCTCTATGGGTATATATATACACACACACATTAGAAGTGAGACACACAAATATGTGTAATTAACTGTTTGTTTGGATAAAAATTCTTTCGTTTGACTTAATTTTTGCAAAACCAAACACATTTTCTAAAATAAACTCTAAAGATGATAGTTATTTAAAGATGTGACAGTTAAAATGATAAATTTGGAATTAAAAAATTGTGATAGGCCAGGCTTCAAATCGATGGATTTGCTTTATATATAGTATAGATGTATATATGTATTTGTTTGAGTTAAAACAATGCTTTATAGACTTAGGCTTAGGAAAATAACTTTGTCTTTTTTTGTCTCACTTATTTTTGTTTTTAGTGGACCTTTCGTTATTCTTAATCATTTTTTAATCTTCAAATCATCTAGTTGAGATAAATTAAAAAAGTAAATTATTTTGATCAAAAAGTACAATGAAAGCCTAGAAAAGAATAAGCTAAAGTCAATAATTGTAAGCAGGGACGGACGCAGAATTTTAATTTAGAAGGGGCGAATTGTTCTTGTAAATTTTTAGGAGAGTACATATTAAATTTTAAAAAAAATCTTAGAGGAGCGAACCTATATAATCATGAAATATTTTAAACTAATACTATTATAATAGTGAGTTTTTTAAAAATTTTGAGAAGGCGGTCGCTCCCATCCGGCCCCCCCTAGGCTGTCTATGATTGTAAGATTTGATCAAAATTTGGAAAAAAAAAACCCAAAAAGAAAAAAAATAAGATAAATAAGCTAATTAGCTTGGCTTTTATTTGTAGCTACTTTTTCTTTCAGTTTAACTTTTTAACGTTTTTTTTTAATTTTACTTTTTTGATTTGTTTCTCTTCATGACAAACTAAAAACTAATGTAATTTTTTAAGAAAAAAAAAACTTAAAAGAAAAAAAAAAGCAAAATTATAGAACTTTATACAAGGCATCAAATAAGAATGGAGATTTCGTGCGGTTCTCTGCAACAAAAAAGATGATCTTTTTCCTTCTTTTTGTTTTATGATGAAGTGGATAGATTTGAATTCATTGACCACCAAATAGTGTTAGGGTTAAGTGCTGTGGATGATGCTTTAGTAGGGCATGCATGGAGTTTTTTTGTTGAGTTTGGGGGGATAAGAGGAGTGGCCACCATCTTTATGAAATGGTTTGATGACCCATCAATTATAATTAGCAAGTACTTTACATACAATATGTATTGGTTCGTGTCGATCTGTACTAGGTTTAATATTTAAGAACTCAAATGAATGATTATTGGATAGATAATAGTCAAGTTTAAGTATTGTTCCTCGGGAATTAAAAAGACAAAGTCACAATTTTATAAATAAAAATCTAACCCGATTTTTTTTTTCAAAAAAAATTTGTTTTGATTTTATTATCCTAAAAATACCAAAATTAAATAAGCTAAAAATAAAAAATTTGTTTAAGATAAGAAAAAAATTTCCTAAGATTTTGAATTCATCCTAACTAATATTTTAGTTTAATTTATATTATATTTCTTTCAAACGATTCAACTCAATCCGATCACTGTTGAAGACTAATTGCTAAGATCTATTGATTAAGAACATGATTTAAGAAAAAAAAATTGAACGGGTAAATGTCAAAATTGGCTCTAGATTAAAATTTTTTTATATTAAACGATCAAAATAAAACTCGGTATTTACTCTCAAAGTTAGATTCGAGTTACATCTTACGATATCTGGTAGGATTGATTTTGGTTGCTGTAATAACTTTTAGTCTGAAAATTTTTGCAGTTGTAGACTTCAAATTGAAATTTCAAATTCAAGTCTTCTACTGTATTCTCGAATACTAGAGACACGATGTAGTGTGGGCTACAATTCTCGTGTTCTTCAAAATCCTAACTAGCCAACTGTATATAATGACATATCGTGGCTAAGGTTTACATAACTGCATATATATAGTGCTACAGTAAGGACCTGTGGAGTAAATATGACTTGAACTCCTAATGTAATTATTAAAAATTCATCTCAATCCAGAAGCAATTTAATAAAACATTAATTATAATTCATTCTACTAAAGAATTATAATTGCACTCACAGCCACATTCTCAAACAGAATATTCAAATCTTCTGTTATTAAATACTTATTTATTCCCCACAGATTAAGATTTCTGATATCCGCCGATTAAATTAAATTACTGACAATTATATTTAATCGACTTCTTAAATAAATCCTTAAAACCTTCAGCTTAACTTATTTGACTGCCGAATAATTAAATCTACCTGCAGGGTTTGACTCGGTCAAAACTTAAAAACTTCTTTAAGGGAGTATCGTCAATCTCTATTTTTCGGGACGTAAATTCTGTCAATAATTAATATTTACTATATAATTAATATTATTATCCAACTCACTGAAATTATAGATCAATAAAAAATTACACTCTTTAATGAATTAAAATAACAAATATTAAATATACGTAAATAATTAATTATTTTGGAACTAAGAGTATAAAAACTCATAATAACCATGTGGTGTAAATTAATTTATATAATCAGTTTAAAATTAATTACTCCAATGTGGTACTGTTCAATACACACGAAGTGTACTAACACAGCGAGTCAAAATAATAGACGACACTATTATATATTCCTCGTAACTAAGACAAGTCTACTAAAACTCTGCGCTACAGCCGTACCGATGGTCTGTCCAATTCCATCTAAGCTACGAATCGAAAACTTATATTCTGCAAGAACCGATAATTTAGTCTTCCGTGTGTAAGCCAAATTCTACATACCAGATTAAATACTGTGCAGAATAAAAGATACACATACATAACATTAAATAAATAATAAAACTGCACACATTGCTTATTAAGATTCTCATAAAATAGAAAAATATTTTATTAATGAATAAAATTAAATATTAAAAATAATAAAAGACATAATTTTTAGTATACAACCCTAACAATCTCCTACTTATACTCAAAATTATGCTACCATATATCTGACTCCCATACCCTCTACATAACTATCAAAAGTTTTAGTCAGTAGGCTCTTTGTAAAAGGATCAGCAACGTTTTTTTCCGATGCAATCTTGATCACAACAACATTACCCCTCTATACAATCTCTTGTATCATGTGATATTTACGCTTGAAGTGCTTTCCTTTCTTGTGGGCTCTTTGTTCCTTTGAGTTGGCAATCGTTCCACTATTGTCCCAGTAAAGTGTTGTTAGTCAAAGAGCTTTTTAATTAGATTTCGATGATTTTCATAATTTATTTTTTAAAAATAAATTGATTTAAAAAGATAATATTTAATATTTCTAAAAAGGTAGTGTTGACAAAAAAATGACAGATGAGTTGACACCTTTAGCAATATGAGATGACTCATCTCTCAAATGGATTGACAATTAAGTATTCTTGAAAAAAAATATTTTATGTTGATCCTAATTGATATTTGAGTCAACACTTTAAGGTAAATAATACTTGATATTCTCAAGTGTGTCAATACCTTTCAGCTAATGAGTTGACACCTTAACATGTTTATCTAAGTTGTTTAAGGTATTCCACTTTGAGTCGACACATTAAAATTTGAGTCGACATATAAGAATCGAGACTCTCTACACTAAAAAATGAGTCGACACCAAGTGATTCTTCACTTTGGTTATCCCGAATTTTGAGTTGACACAAATGTACCTAGGCTGCCTACAGAATTTGTGAGTTGACACAAATACAAAATAAGTCAACACAAATATACCGAGGGTGTCTGCAGAATTTATGAGTCGACACCAAATGAAAAATGAGTCGACACATATCTACCGAGCCTGCCTGAAGAATTTTGAGTCGACACAAAAGTTAAAATGAGTCGACACAAAAAGACCATCCCAAAAAGCTAAAGAACAAAAAAAGTCGACACAAAATGTATTTGTGTCGACACAGTTGAGTTGAAGAAGGATGCAGAAATTTGAGTTGACACTAACGAAAATTTGAGTCGGCACTAACGAAGATTTGAGCCTATCCAACCACTTAAATAACCAAGCCCTAGAAGTTTTGTGTTGACCCAAACCCATTTGTGTCGACACCTGCGACGAAAATTCAAATTGCGTTGTTGAGTTCAACGGTTGAATTTTTGGCATTTATTAGTCTCACCTACCTTCAATGGTTATGAATCTTCAAGAGCCTATAGAAGGAGTTACTCTTCAATATTTAAAAAAATTGGAGACTTACATTTACTATTGTATTGCTTGATTTAAAGTTAAAATCTCTCAAGCTCTCATTCATTGCTCATAACTTCAACTCTTGTTTCTTAGCTCTTTACTTCTCATTTATTGCCAATCATTTTGTAAAGAGAGTGAGTGAAACTCACCGTACCACCTCATTTATTGTATCTAAGGGTGAGTCACCCTTCATCATTTGAGTGAATGAGTAAGTAAATCTTATTAAAGAAGAACTCAAGAGATTAGAAGAAAAATATGAGCGTATTTTTCATAGGATCGTCTTGATGTTGTAAAGATTTTGAATGCACCCGTAAGTATTCTATTTTAGTAAAATTCTCAAGAAGAGCCTTGTGGAGTGAACGTAAACTTGGAAGAAACCGAACCACTATAAATCTCAGTGCTCGGTTCATTTTCTCTATCCCTGACCTCTTTAATATCTGCATTAGCTTACTCCTTGATTATACATGCTATATTTGTTTGTGATACTAAAAGGTTTTCAAAAAAAATTTAAAATTGTTATTATCGTTTTAAAATTCACCCCCTCTCGGGTTGCTTAGAACTAACAAGTGTAATAGCCGACTATACTGAAGGGACCACATCTAGATTCAGTAGAAAGTTTCTGAGCCAAATGGCTTCCTTGGCTACTTTAGAAACTGTCACGTACTCGGCGTCCATGGTGGAATTAGCAATGCAGAATTGCTTGATACTTCTCTAACTTATAGCTCCACCTCCCAAGATAAACACATATACGTAGACATCCTAATTTGACCAAACTGAATCTTAGGCACCTACCTCGAATACACCCCAATGATGAAAGTATGAAAATCATTCCCAAAGATACTCCCAAGCAAGCAAAATCACGAATTTAGCTCAAAACCAAAAAACCCTAAAAAAACCCTTTAGGACGTGACATTCCCATTCACACGTCTGCTATCTTTTTAAAAACCCTAGAACAGGCCGTGCCCTTACTCTTACGGCCGTAACCTTTTTTGAAAATCCTAAATCAAGCCGTGACTTTCTTTGTTACGGCCGTTGCTTATTTTATCCAGGCCGTGACTTATGAAAGTCACAGCTATCATTTTCACCATCATAAAGGTAGCAGCTTGTATTGTACAAAAGAAAAAAGGTAGCGGCCGTCACTGTTACCCATTTTTGGACAGGTGGCAGCATCCCAAAAGTGGTCTGTGTTGCT